>JAGFNQ010008013.1:0-143682 GCA_024364735.1 Boesenbergia rotunda
TGTAATT
Organism: Boesenbergia rotunda; assembly: GCA_024364735.1. Classification (NCBI taxonomy): domain Eukaryota; kingdom Viridiplantae; phylum Streptophyta; class Magnoliopsida; order Zingiberales; family Zingiberaceae; genus Boesenbergia; species Boesenbergia rotunda. Next base: position 8 of record JAGFNQ010008013.1, read on the forward strand.
AATTAAATCCATGAATAAAATATATTTAAGAGGTGATGCTCTTACATATTGTTGTCTCCAAAATTAATTAGGAAAATGGTTTCCTATAGAGTTTTCTTAAATGAGATTTTCATGAAAAATAATATTTCGTTGAATTAAGGGAATTACCTCTTAATTTAATAAGATTGATTTAGAGAAATCAAAGTCTTAAACATATTATTTCCGAAATTGATTATGACAATTTAGGAAATTGTTTCCCAAAACAATTCCTTTAATAAAGTATGAAATTAGAATTAGGAAATCCGGTTCCTAATTCAATTAATGAGACTTGATAACTTAAATCACATACATACTTTATTAAGGAAATCGTTAGTCATGACATATGTCATGAATGTGCTTAGAAAAGATGAGACCCAAAACCCCTTACAAAATATTAAGGCTAACACCTTCCATTAATATGGTTAGAACCGAAGTTTTGTTTCTCGTTTGGGTTGATGGACACATCCATGCCCGACTTGAACCTCAACATGTTCAAACCATGGAATTAGTTTATGAATAATATAGTTGGAGTCAGAGGTCAATCCTTAGTTTTGGTTGTTGGACACATCCAAGCCTGACTAAACGGTTGAATGAGCTCCAACCATATTAAAACTATTTCTTGATTAATGGGTCAGCCTTAAGCTTGGAGCATCGATTTGTTGTGCGACAGCCAAGGTCGATGTAAAGAGAGGTGCAATTGGGTGCTATGTATAATGTCACATACTTGTTAATGAGTTAACAACCCAATGATTTATGCAAACATTCAATTAGTTGATAGCATAAAGTGATAGTTACATATATGTGATATGTAATCGGTATAATTACCTACCTTCATAGCTAAGAATAACTTGATGGCCATAGCCATGGTGGTTCTTATCTATGGTTGGATATCAACCTATTTGGAGATGTTCCTACGATCTCCCGAATTGATAAAAAGGGTTATTCAATTTGAAAAATAAATAGGATTTTATTTATGTATGTTGATACATTCTTTAATCATTCTTCTCACATAAACTCAATTTGTATTTCTAGGATAATCACTCGATCATGTCTTCTCTAAACTTGCGTTCCATTTTGGACACCAATAAACTGACTGGGCCGAATTACATGGACTGGCTTCGAAACCTAAGGATAGTCCTTAAGGCAGAGAAGCTTGCTTATGTCCTTGAAGATCAACTTCCCACCCATCCTCCAGAGAATGCAACTCCAGACCAATTGTGGCCTATCAGAAACATGTGACCGATTCTGAACTTGCGAGTTGCATCATGCTAGCCTCTATGGTACCTAGCTGCAAAAGCAGCATGAGCATATGGATGCTTATACCATCATCTTCCATCTTCATGAGTTGTTTGAAGAGCAGGCGAGATCCGAAAGGTTCGAAGTCTCCAGACTCCTCTTCACCACTAAGATGCAGGAAGGCACTTCTGCCTCGCAGTTTGTGTTAAAGATGTTGGGGTACATTGAGCGACTGAGCGCACTCGGTTTTGCAATGGATCATGAACTAAGTATTGACTTAATTCTGAGTTGTTTGCCCAAGAGTTATTCACAATTTGTGATGAACTATCGGATGAACAAACTAGAGACCACCATTCCTGAGCTGCTCAACCTGCTGAAGACTGTAGAGCCTTCTGTAAAGCCAGATCAAAAGGCGGTACTGTTAGTTGGTTCCTCGAAGAAAGGTTCTAAGAGGAAGGCCAAGGACAGAACAAAGGGAAGAAGAAAAGGCCAAGAAGACTGAAAAGAAACCAAAAGGAACCTGTCATCATTGTGGCAAGGAGGGTCACTGGCGAAGAAACTGCAAGGTTTATCTTGAGTCCTTGAAGAAGAAGGCATCCGATGCCCCATCCTCTTCAGGTATCTTCGTTATTGAATGTCACTCTATTTCCTCAAATACCTAGGTACTTGATACTGGGTGTAGCTCACATATATGTAATGACATACAGGGGCTAAGGAATAGAAGAAGACTCGTCAAGGGAGAAGCGAATTTGCGGTTGGGAATGGAGCAAAGATTGCTGCTGTTGCCATCGGAACATATTTGCTAAAGCTCCCCACTGGACGTGTCTTAGAATTAGATAATTCTTATTTCGTTCCTTCGTTAATAAAGAACATTGTATCTATTTCATGTTTGAATGAAAAAGGTTATCATTTAACTTTTAGTAACAATTGTTGTTACATAACTTTAAATGGCGTTCTTTATGGGAATGGAACTTTGTGCAATGGCATCTACACGTTAGATTTATCCAGTGACGTTTTCAATATCGAAGTTAGCAACAAACGTGCTCGAATAGATAATCGAATAGACTCCTACACTTGACATTGCCGTCTTGGCCATGTAAGTAAGAAACGCATGACCGAATTACACCGATGTGGAATTCTGGAATCATTTGAACCCGGTTCATTTGATACATGCGAATCATGCTTAAAAGGCAAGATGACCAAATTACCCTTCTCCGGAAAAGGTAATCCAGTGGGAGAATTGCTTGGTCTAATACATACTGATGTATGTGGACCAATGTCAACTCTTGCACAAGGAGGCTATAGCTACTTCATTACCTTTATCGATGATCACTCATGATTCGGGTATGTGTTCTTGATTAAACACAAATCTGAAGCTTTTGAGAAATTCAAAGAGTTCAGAAATGAAGTAGAGAAACAACTTGGCAAAAGTATTAAAATACTTCGATCCGATCGGGGTGGTGAATACTTGAGTCAAGAATTTCAAGATTATCTAAGGGACAATGGGATATTGTCTCAATGGACTCCGCCGTATACACCACAGCATAATGGTGTATCTGAGAGGCGTAACCGAACCTTGATGGACATGGTTAGGTCTATGATGAATCATGCAACTCTTCCAAAATCCTTTTGGGGTTATGCACTTAAGACAGCTGTTTACTTGCTAAACAGAGTCCCGACCAAGGTAGTCTCTACTACTCCATATGAGACATGGAATAGTAAGAAACCTCACTTAACTCACCTTAAGATATGGGGTTGTCCTGTTTATGTGAAGCGGATTGTATCAGACAAATTGGATGCTAAGTCTGATAAATGTCTATTTATTGGATACCCTAAGGAAACGAAGGGTTACCAATTCTATCATCCCTTGGAACAAAAGGTGTTTGTTTCAAGGCATGCTGTATTTCTGGAAAGGAATTTCTTTTACAAGAAAACAGTGGGAGTGACATTGAACTTGATGAAGTTCAAGAAACTCCAATAGACATTACAGAGACACCTAGTCTAGACCCGCAACCGATAATTCATAGTGATGAGCTATCAGTTGAACCTAAAACAACACCACCTCTTCGTAGGTCTGATAGGACACGCAATATTCCAGAGAGATACGGATTTCTCGTAAGTGAATCGAACGACGTGTTACTCATAAGCGATGATGAACCTATCAGTTATGAAGATGTTCTGAAAAATTCAGAAAGGGACAAATGGCTTGAGGCCATGAAGTCGGAAATGGATTCCATGTACGAAAATCAAGTATGGGACTTGGTTAACCCACCCGAAGGGATTAAGCCCATAGGGTGCAAGTGGGTTTTCAAGAAGAAAACCGAAATGGAAGGTAATGTAGTTACCTTTAAAGCTAGATTAGTGGCAAAAGAATATCGTCAGAAACAAGGAATTGATTATGACGAAACCTATTCGCCAGTAGCTATGCTTAAATCCATTCGGATGCTCCTAGCCATAGCAGCTCATTATGATTATGAGATATGGCAAATGGATGTGAAAACAACTTTCCTTAATGGAAACCTGCTTGAGGATGTATACATGATACAACCTGAAGGTTTCACATCGGTTGATAAAACCGAAGTATGCAAGCTTCGACGATCCATATATGGACTGAAGCAAGCATCAAGGAGCTGGAACATCCGTTTTGATGAGACAATCAAAAAGTTTGATTTCTCACAAAATCCTGACGAACCTTGTGTGTACAAGAAGGTTAGTGGGAGTGCAGTCGTATTCCTAGTATTATATGTCGATGACATCTTACTTATAGGAAACGATATATCAGTTTTACAGACAGTTAAAATTTGGTTGTCCAAAACTTTCTCCATGAAAGACCTGGGAGAAGCAACCTATATCCTTGGGATTAGAATCTATAGAGATAGATCAAAACGGTTGCTTGGTCTTTCGCAGTCTACGTATATAGACCGAGTGCTAAAAAGGTTTAGCATGTCGGAATCCAAGAAAGGTTACCTTCCCATCAGGCATGGGATCAACCTTTCAAAGTCTATGTGTCCGCGCACAGAAGACGAGAGGATTTGCATGAATAAGATTCCCTATGCATCCGCAATAGGATCTATCATGTATGCTATGTTATGTACAAGGCCCGATGTATCGTATGCTTTGAGCGTCACAAGCAGATACCAGTCGGATCCGGGAATGGATCATTGGGCGGCTGTAAAGATAATCCTTAAGTACTTAAGAAGAACTAAGGATGTGTTCCTAATATATGGAGAAGGAGATATGGTAATACGTGGGTATACAGATGCCAGTTTCCAGACAGATAAGGATGACTCCAAATCGCAGTCTGGATACGTATTTACTTTGAATGGAGGCGCAGTAAGTTGGAAAAGTTCCAAACAAGACACCGTAGCGGATTCTACCACGGAAGCGGAATATATCGCAGCTTCGGAAGCAGCAAAGGAAGCAGTTTGGATCAAGAAGTTTGTCTCAGAACTTGGCGTGGTTCCAACCATTGATGAAGCAGTGCCGGTTTACTGCGACAACAATGGAGCTATTGCACAAGCGAAGGAACCAAGGTCTCATCAGCGATCCAAACACGTGCTTCGACGCTATCATCTGATCAGAGAGATTATAAGTAGGAATGACATACAAATTGAGAGGGTTCCCACTGAAAGGAATATAGCGGATCCTTTAACTAAGGCCTTGCCTCAAAGCAAGTTTGAGGGACATGTTAGAGCCTATGGTATTGGATACCGTAGCGATTGGCATTAGGCCAAGTGGGAGTTTGTTAGTGATATGAGAGAAGTGTCCTAAGGCAATCGTCTTATGATGTAAACATTTATATTAATAAATGATAATTCACTATTTGAGTATACATGTTTTGTGTATTTGATTGGGATCTTAAACTCATCTACTGAATGTCCGCAATACAACTCACAGCATAAGAGAATTTGTGATGGGATCACAACTAGTGATTATCTCTAATGTGCAATTGTGAAGTATTGAAATTATCCCTAGTCGATGAATTGATAAAAACGGACACTATCAATTCTGTTGAGACTAGCATGGGTTATTCTCTAATCAGCTGATTCTCACTGGCTGGTGACATTGGGATGTCCGGAGATAAACATGGATGCTAGTTAAGGGAACTAGTTCATTGGAGTCACTAGCTATAAGACTTCATATGGGAATCTACATGTAGATATGTCAATGAAGTTCTTACTGCAGCTTAAGTGCGATGTTCCTTTGACTTGCGGTGTTCAAGTCATCTTGGTCATGGAGACTTATACTTTAACATCTTAAGCAAGCATCTCCAAGGAGGTGTGGACCCAGGATGATTGGGTATAAGCCGAAGTGCTCGAAGATGTTTGAACAGCCTACAAAGGATTCACCACTCCTTGCGAGGAGATGTATACCCAGGCCTATCGTCGGATTGTTACTCAAAACCTCTGGCCAGAGTAGATCATGTTTAGAGTGCGAGTCTCTTAAATACATGAGAGTAATTAGAAATCCAAAGGACGAGAAAGACACTACTTGGGCTAGGTGTGACATAGTCAGCCTAGTGGGGATTGACACAAATAGACCGTGTCCTGAACCAAGTGGGTATAAGATGGTGAAGGGAATGGGGCACGATTCATTAGAGCTGCTGAAGGGTTTCAGAATAATTTCTTCTGAGGTCAAACCGTTGATCTTTCGATTAATTGGGGGTCATGATGTACTACTAGGTGCCACTCATGATCGTTCTATAATTTGTTGATTATAGACGGCGAACATAAATCGAAAGCCTATTTAGTCACACGCACTACGAGTAATACGAGGGATTTAAAACGAGTTGAAAAATTGGATTTTCCGATCAAGAGAAATAAGTCGAATCTGAGTTGATCAGAGGCGCAACGGAAACTTAAAATGGCTAAGTCTTTTGAAGGCTTATTGGGCGAATTAAATGAGTTTAATTCGCGATCGGTTCGAGTTATTTTGGCCGACCAAAGAGGGTGCCCACCCTCTTGGTTTGGCCGGCCAATGAAAGGGGGATAAACCAATTTAATTGGTTTAATTAATAAAATAAATCTAGCGTGATTTATTTTATAAATTATGGATAAATAAATTGATATATAAAGAAATTTATATAAAGAGATTTATAAATAAATTTATAGAAATTTATTCTTTTTATGGAAATTAAAATGAACCATGAATTGATTTTATTTTAATTTATAAAATCAATTATGAATTGATTTATCCATAATAAGAAAATTTTTATACAAATTTTATTCCATAATTAAAAGAGAGAAGTAATTGTTTTATTATAAATTAGTTATAATAAAACTTGGTTTAAACGGAATAATTCATAAAAGAATTTATAGGATAAATTTGTTATGAAAAATTCCGTTAAGAGGGAGACTTGGCAAGGGAGAAGCAACTATATAAGGAACCAAAAGGAAGCCTTTAATTCCTAATGAATAATTGATAGAGACTAATTATTCTCTCCCTCTCTCTCTCTTAATCTCTTTTCCTCCTCTTCTCCTTCCCATTAGGGTCGGCGCCCTCCTTGTGCTTTAGGGCCGGCGCCTCCCTTTCCCACCCTAGGGCCGGCGCACCCTAGGGTTGCCGTGGACCAAGAACACCAAGGAGAAGCCAAGAAGAAGAAGAAGAAGCGAATAGCAACTCCTCTCTTCCCGGAATTTCGATTCCGTTTCTTGGTGGTACGTTTCCATTAATTTCTCTTGTTCTTTTAGTTGTGCCTTCCGAGAATCTAGTAGTTCTCGTCGGCACAAAACTCGTGACTTTGCGAAGTCATCCCGAAGAGAACTCGGCGTGGACGCGAATAGAGGCGGAGCTTCCAAGGGGCGCTACGGTTGGATCTCGTCCTTTTTCTGACTTACGAGAGGTATAAAGTAAATTAGTTTACTTTTCCACAATATTTTATTTTATGATTATGTCAATACACCATAAGGTTGCATGCTAGATACGTGGTTAAAATAATTTAGGAAATTATTTTATGCTAATTCTTCCGCTACACGTAAAAATTTTGAATTTTACGAACCCGTATCCTTGTCGACATGCACCCGGTGCTAACAGTTATAGCCTTTTAGTTTGATCAACACAAACTTTTGCGTAATGACAAAATATTCACACTATTATATGCAACCCATAAAGAAAAAAAAATTGTCCTACTTCTATATCATATATAAAAGTGCATAAAACTTCATACGATCTTTCGTAAGTGGCTCTAATACCACTGTTGAAATCTTCAGGCGACATAAACACAAAAACGCAGCGGAAACAAGATCCCTCGAGCGATCCATGCGAAAGAAAAACTCGTACGAAATCATCTATCTAATAGATCTATCTAAAGCGTATACCTTTGGAGCGTGCCCTTACGTTTATCCTGCTCGTCCAAGTGCCGCTGGATCTCTTGCAAGTTCAAGTGTCCATGCCTCTATTCGTATCCACACAAACACGATATCTCTACCTCGGAGAAGAACTACCTTAGTTGTGCTAGCAACTTGAGGTAGTTCACAATACACCAAGAACCCAAGATGTGAGTTTCGGCCAAGATGGAGAAGAGAAGGAAGAGGGGAAAGAAAATGACAAGTTGTCACCCAAATGACAAGGGAAAAACTCTTTTATACTCATATCAAGAGTAGTTTTTGCCTTTTAAACTTCCCTTCATTAAACATTTTAATGTAATTCTCTAACTTTTCATGTAACACTCTAATGGTGAGAAACTCTCCATCTTCCTCTCTTATTAATTCATTAAACATTTTAATGAATTAATATTTCATCCAAATGTGGTTGAGTCTAATCTAAATGAGTTTAACTCAAATTAGATCTCAATCCATAATCCAATTGATTCACTTGAGTCTAACTCAATTAATCCAATTCCAATTAAATCTTAGCCAAATCAAGATCAATTAATCTCCGAAGCATCGTGTCCTTAGTGTGTGACCCAATAGGCTCTCATAACGTTGGCAATATGTCTAAACCAATTTAGACACAAAAGCAATGAGCGACATCTAGCAATGCATCAATGCTACCCAAGTAACAAAAAGTCGAGATCCGACTTAACCTTCGTGACTATGGCAATGTATGACCTTGTCCTTCTATCCTAGATATCTAGATAGACCAATAAGGCATAGACCGTGTCATCCTCGATCAATCTTTGTGTTTCTTGATCCCTGAGTAGACTCACTCAAACAAATGATTTCAATATCTCATATTGACTCATTTGAGCATGACCATGCGTTTTAGTAGTAGTACTCGATCAAGGGGCCCACAGATATCACTCCCGTCATATGGGAGGGATAGATCCTATCTACATCACTCACATCCCTCCGCATAATTCATTACATACCCAGTGATCGCCTTTATAGTCCACCTTGTTACGAGTGACGTTTGACGATACCAAAGTACATAACTCCTTATGTAGGGAACCGTAGTGACATCAGGTCTAAGGACTATTCATACCAATAGTCACATGAGAAAGTTTATGACACTCATATGACAATCTATGAAACTTTCTCATGGCGGGTCATTCAGTACACATTCTCCAATGTATACCCATGTGTCAACTTGATATCACATATCCATGACTTGTGAGCTCAAGTCATTAGTTGACCTACATGCTAGTCTCCATGTATTAATATTGTCCTTGAATATTAATACTTGACTAGGAATGGTTTAGAGTAGTGTTCTCTACATCATCTCACTATCGATTCAACTAATCGATATAATGTAAATAAGAACCTACTACCCAAGGACATTATTATATTTAGTTATTTGGCACAAATACAAAGTAAGTATAATAACCAAACATGCCTTTATTAATAATAGAATATGATAAAAAATGTCCCTACTCAATCATCATATAATTGGCTCTAGGGCTCCTACTAACACCACCAACTATAACAAATGCCAGGGTTTTCTCTATTACTAAGGAGGACGTCGCGAATGCTTCTACGGTTGTTACAGGTCAGATACTTATTTACAGTCAGTATGCTACTGCATTATTTGATAATGGGGCAACGCACTTGTTCATTTCTGTGCCATACACTAAGAAGATAGATTTGCCTCCACAAGTTCTAGACTGCAAGTTCTTAACGACCCTACCTTCGGGAGAAATAATGACATCCACTCACATGCTGCGTGCTGTGCCAGTCGGAATCGCAGAAAGAGAACTCTACTGCGATCTGATAGTACTCGACATGCAGGATTATGATGTTATATTGGGTATGGATTTTCTGAGCAAATACGGTGCTTCTATCGAGTTTCGTAAGCGAAATGTGGTCTTCCAACCCGAGGCAATCCTATGTTTGAATTTATCGGAGAGACAAGGAAAAGAACTGGGAAATTCTTATCGACTCTCAAAGCACAGAAGATGTTAAACAAGGGATACACCGGGTTTCTAGCACATGTGGTCGACGTAAGTCAAACAAAGGACCAGAAGCTAGATGATGTCAGGATTGTATGCAATTACCAGAGGTATTCCCAGATGAATTACCAGAATTAACTCCTGATAGAGAAGTGGAATTCGAGATCAAACTGGTTCCTGGTACTAACCCGATCTCCAAGGCACCTTACCGTATGGCACCAGCTGAATTAAAGGAGCTTCAGGAACAGTTACAGGAGTTACTCGATTAGGGATTTATTCTCCCTAGTCACTCTCCATGGGGAGCTCCGGTACTGTTTGTGAAGAAGAAAGATGGATCTATGCGAATGTGCATAGATTACCGAGCGCTGAAAACCGTGACGATCAAGAACAGGTATCCACTTCTGAGGATAGATGACCTGTTCAACTAGTTAAAGGGAGCCACCATTTTCTCTAAGATCGATCTGAGGTCTGGTTATCATCAAGTCAGAGTAAAACAGGATGACATTCCGAAGACGGCTTTCCGAACAAGGTACGGACATTTTGAATTCGTCGTTATGCCCTTCGGCGTGACAAATGCTCCTGCTATGTTTATGGACCTTATGAATCGGGTATTCTCGTCTTTCCTTGACAAATTTGTAATCGTCTTCATCGACGATATCCTTATTTATTCGAGAATCCAAGAAGAGCACGCCGAGCACCTGAAGATAGTATTACAGATTCTTCGGGAAAAGCAACTGTACGCAAAGTTCTCCAAATGCGAGTTCTGGCTCGACCAAGTAGCCTTTTTGGGTCATATTATTTCCAAGGACGGAATTATGGTAAACCCAACAAAGATTGAAGCTGTGAGTAACTGGAGCAGGCCAAAGAACACCAATGAAATCAGAAGCTTCCTCGGGCTGGCATGCTATTATCGAATATTTGTGGAGGACTTCTCGAGAATTGCAGCCCCTCTAACGGCTCTCACCCGGAAGAATAAAAAGTACGAATGTATGGAAAACTGTGAAAGGAGTTTCCTGGAACTAAAAAGAAGACTTACAAGTGCTCCGATTCTTACTCTTCCGGAAAGTAACCAGAGCTTCGACATGTACAGCGACGCCTCCAAATTAGGACTCGGAGTTGTACTTATGCAGAGTGGTAAAGTCATTGCCTACGCCTCTAGACAACTCAAAGAACATGAAAAGAACTACCCCATTCACGATCTAGAACTGGCCGCCGTGGTCTTCGCTCTCAAGATATGGAGGCATTATTTATATGGAGCGCAGTGTAGGATTTATACAGACCACCAGAGTCTGCAATACTTCTTCACTCAGAAAGACCTAAATATGAGTCAACGCCGATGGCTGGAGTTAGTGAAGGACTACGATTGCGAGATCATCTACCATCCAGGGAAGGCAAACAAAGTGGCCGATGCACTCAGCCGGAAGTCCAGTGTCACCTTGATGTCCTTATCGGTATTACCCCGCCCACTCGAAAGAGAAATTATGAATTACGGGGTCGAGATTATTTTCGGATGGCTTTCTACCATGACCATATCACCGACGCTGTTTGAAACATATTAGAAAAATAAAATGGTGATCTGAGTCTTCAGAGAATCAAGCAGGAGATTCTATAAGGAAAGGACGATGTTTTCATATCGCTGACAGTGGAGTATTATACCTTAGGGATCGTCTATGTATCCCTAATGATCCAGAGCTGCGGAAGGAAATATTAGCAGAAGCTCACGGAACCCCTTATTCGATGTATCCGAGATCCACCAAAATGTATCAAGACCTGAAGGAGAAATTCTGGTGGTTCGGTATGAAGAGGGACGTGGCTCAGCATGTCAGCACTAGCCTGACCTGCAAACGAGTGAAAGTGGAACACCAGCGACCCGGAGGAGTTTTGCAGCCACTTCCAATTCCAGAATGGAAATGGAAAGATATCTCTATGGATTTCATTTCAGGACTTCCCAAGACTACGAACGGATATGATGCGATATGGGTAATTGTGGACAGATTGACGAAGTCTACCCATTTCCTAGCAATCAAGATGACCTATTCGATTGAGCAACTAGCTCAATTATATGCTAAGGAGATAATCAAACTTCACGAAGTTCCCAAGACCATCATCTCAGATAGGGACGGTCGCTTTACCTCGCATTTTTGGGAATGCGTCCAGAAGTCTCTTGGCACTAAACTACAATTCAGTACTGCCTTTCACCCTCAGACTGATGGGCAAACAGAACGAGTGAATCAAGTACTGGAAGACATGTTACGAGCTTGTGCTCTAGATTTCAAAGGGAGTTGGTGCCAATATCTGTGCTTAGCAGAATTCGCTCACAATAATAGCTATTAAACTACTATCGGGATGACACCTTATGAAGCTTTTTACGGGAGGAGATGTAGATCTCCGATCTGTTGGTACGAAGGTGGTGAAAAGAAGGAAATGGGGCTCAAGACAGATTTTATCGACAACACCACCCGAGCTATATAGAACATCCGACAACGAATAGAAGCTGCTCAGAGCCGGCAAAAGAATTATGCGGATGTCCGACGTAGGCCCCAGGAATTCGATGTTGGAGATTTGGTATTCCTCAGAGTAGCCCCTATGAAAGGGGTAACGAGATTCGGGAAGAAAGGAAAACTAAGTCCGCGTTATGTGGGACCGTACCAGATCCTAAAAAGAGTCGGCAAGGTGGCTTATGAGCTGGAGCTGCTCCCAAGAGATGTCAGCTATTCATAACGTGTTCCATGTGTCGATGCTCAAGAAGTGTATTCCAAATGCAGACCAAGTGATCGAGCCATAGATAGTACAAGTTCAGGAGGACCTGAGTTTTGAAAGCCTACCTATCCAGATCCTTGATCGGGAAATCAAAAAGCTAAGGAACAAGGAGGTACCCTTAGTCAAGGTCCTATGGCAAAGTCAACGGTTCGAGGAGGCCACCTGGGAACGCGAGGACGAGATGACACAAGGTTTGGGGGATTGTAATGCCCGTAAAATCCTCTCAATATTTTTCTTTAAAATTTTGATCATGCCTATATAGATTCTCGAGTAACATATGAATACTAGCATGAACCTTAGCATGATTCCTTATGCGGATTAAAAAGCTAAGTACTAATGTGCCTTACATGGGCTCTTCTATTACCATGGCTATTAGTGGACCTTAGGTAGAATTTAACATAAATAGAAATGAGTTCCAATTAGGAATATTAGCATAACTCTTGGTGGGCTCTTATGTGGGCCTTGCAAAAATAAGAGTAAATAGAATAAAAATAAAGTGCATGCACCAAGGATTGAACCTTGGACCTAGAATAGAGGCGAAGCCTCATCATGCATGTACTAACTAATTCACCTAGCAAGGGAGTGCTATTGGGAAAGAGAGAAGAATTTAGTTGAGGCTAAAGGAAGTTGAAGAGGCACCATGTGAAGAGGCACCATGCTCCATCACTTAGTATAAAAAGGATGGATGAGAAGTGAAGAGACTTAAGTTACTTTTCTTCCACCAAGGCTCTTCGTCTTCTCTCTTCTTCCTCCTCCTTTCAGCCTCGTTGCCGTGAGCCACAAGGTGACTTTCCCCTTGGAAAAGTTCACAAGAAGACTTCCTCTTGAAGATCTATGTTTTTCTACAAGGCTACAAAGGCAAGGGGTGTTCTAAGGCCAAGAAGGTTTTCATTTTTCTTTCTCTATTCAAGCATTATAAGCAAGATAAAGAGAGGTAAGACCCCCTCACCTGTGATATAATAGTTTTTATGTTGGCTATCATGATTTAAGTTTTGTTTGGGATCTATGTTGAGGAAATCTATGGAATAGGGCTTCTAGGGTTTCGGCCAAGCACATGTTTGGGTTTGAGATGATGTTAAAACCTCACTTATTCTTCCTAATGCTTTCTCATGATGAATAAAGAATGAATTGTGAGTTGTGGAATTTTTGTAACCCCAATAAGCCCTTATGAACATTCGGCCCCTCTCCCTTTCATGGTTAGGATTAGATCTAACCCACCAAGCATGCTTATTATGATTCCCTATGATATAATGGATGTTAATTGTGAATTATATGAATTTTCCATGGACTTAAGACCCCTTATAAGTTTCAGCCAAGACCTAATCTAGGGCTAGGAATTTGGGTTAGCCCCAATCATGTGTTCTAATGGCTTCCTATGGCATTGTATGTATTGTATGGGCATTATTTTAGTTATGGTACCTCACATGTTGCATGAATAAAGGGGACTCCCATCTATAACTTTTGGCCAGAGCTTCAAGTCTAGGGTTTGGGTTAGTCTAAGGTTTCCAGTATACTTGTTTATGGCTTATTATGATGTAGATATATGTTCAAGAATGTTGTATAAATTTTATGATGCCTAGACCCTAACTTTATGTGCTATGCATCATGACCTTGTATGCTTATATTATGTGCCATGTTTTAGAAGGTTTTAATTATGGATGTTTTAAATCATATACCATGAACACATATGTTGTGAAGTAGGCATCATGTTTATGTAGAATTATGTATGCATTATGTTAAATGCCATGAACACATGTATTATGATATGTATATTATGGTTATGTAGACCTATGCATGTTTTATGTTGAATGTCATGAACCTATGTAGTATGTATCATATTCATATGGATCCTACCTATGCATGCTTTATGATAGATACCATGATCATGTATGCTTTGTGATATGTACCATGTATGTAAAAACTTATCTATGCATGCTTACCTTCTGTACCATTATCATGCAAGCTTTATAAACTAAGATGATGTTTATGTCTTAAGGCATAATTATGTATGTATGTCATGCCTTATGAATGATGATGATGAATGAAGATGATGTTCATGGCTTTAAGGCATAATGATGTTATGCATGAACTATGAATGATGAAATGCTAAGTATGCTTTATACCATGCTTCATGTACTAAGATCATGTTTATGTTTTCAATTATGCTATGTAAGTTCTATGAATGATGAAATATGGTGAAAACAAAGAAGCATGTGAAGCTATTTTACTTTATGGATGGGCTTGTACCGGACCCAAGTAAGGTCCAAGGGATGAGCTCCTTATGAAAGCCTCGGTGTGGGACTACCGTAGCTGTCCCCGGTTCAGGGACTACCACAGTTGTCCAACAGGGATGAGCTCCTTATGAAAGCCTCGGTTCTGGACTACCGCAGCTGTCCCTAGGTTGAAGGTAACCTAGTACCCTAGTAGATCGAGATTAGCTACCTCGCATTTACTTAGGGATGCGTGCAAATGATGGATGTATGTATGTGGTACAAGCCGAGCCCCCCCATGATGTTATGATTTATGTTTAAGTATTTATAATTATGATTTTCAAATAAGCATCCTTATGTTATGTGCATTTAACTCATGCATTCATTCATGTTATGCATCTATGCTATGTCAAGTATGTTATATGCTTATGTTTATGTCAAGAACTTCTCTATGCCAAGTATGTCATATGCTCATGTTTTATGTCAAGAACTTCTCTATGTTAAATATTTTATATGCTTATACTTTATGTCAAGTACTTCTTATGCAATGAGCTCTATGTACTTTCATTTCATGTTAAGCACTTCTATATGATTATGTATTTGCATGTACATCTATATGCCTCCTCATGTCAAACGCTTAATGAATACCTACTCATGATATGCTTTTGTTTTATGTTACACTCTCTATGTTATGCCTTTCTATTGATGATATGTGACGTATGGTTTTAGTGAGTAGGAAAGGGTCTTACTAAGCCTATGTGCTTATAAGTTTTATTTTCTTATACCGCAGATCAAGCAAGAGGATATTAAGCTAAGGGAAGCAGCAGGAGGGGCAAGTGTGTGTGTGTGGCAGTGACTTGGCAAAAGAAAAAGAAAAAGATCCTATTACTCATAATTGTCACATGTCTTATGTTTTGCATTGTCATATTTAGTTTCATGCTATACTTTATGATGGTTTTCCCAAAGAACAACTTCTTATGTTTTGCATTGTCAACTCTAGTTTCATGCTATGCCTTATGATGGTTTTTCCTAAAGAGCAACTTATGTTGATTTCCATGATGTGTTCGTTTAGAATAATATGTTGGCTAAAGCTTGATGGTAGGATAAGTTATGTTTAATGCAAATATGTTCAAGAATGTTATGTCTCACATGCTATGTCTTATTTCTTTTATGTTATGAAAATGCTAAGTTTACCAAGTAACCATGTTTAAGAATGATAGCTAAGATATGTTAATATGAGTTGCATGGTTTAAATGCATATGTATGAAGTTTTAAGTTATTCCGCTGCATTAAGATCTCCATATGCATATATGTATGTTCGCGTAATGCCACCATCCACCTACATCGTAGGGCGGGAAGGACGGGCGTTACAATTTCAAATTGATTAAAACCAGATAAATTTTTGAAAATAATATTATTTTTAAAGAAAAATTATTAAAATGATGGGATTTGAAAGGATACTTCTGTTTTCAAAAAGATTTGAAAATACCGGTCATGAAAAAACATTTAAAATATTCAATAATTCTTTTAATTTGACCTCCCCCTAAACTTGTCCCAGTCCTAGGAAGCTTGTTGACCACAAGTACTCTTCCTCTAAGTCTTTAGGGTTTAGTTCAGATCAAAGAAATTATCTAATAATTACCAAAAATCTTTCAGAATTTCTTCTTTTGACTCAGACTCCCCCTAAATCTGACACATCCTCGGAGTCCTTGTAGATCATTAAGTGGACCTCCCTCTGTGTCTTTAGGGTTTATCAAAATCAAAAGGAACAGATAATTTTTGAAAATATAATGTTTTAAAGCATAAACCTTTTTCGAAAACACAAATGATAGTAATTTAAAGCAGAGATTTCAAAAAGTATTTTCAAATGATAGTAATGTTTAAAGTACAGAAAAAAATCATCTCAAAAGAATGAAAACACTCCCCCTGTACCCGACACTGTTTGACTCTATCTAAGTGCCTTAAGGAACTTTAGTGTTGTCCTAGAAGGCTTGTGTCTAATTGTGTGAGTCAAACAAATTTTAAAAGGATATAATTTTTGAAAACATATAATATATAATCAATCTGACAAACATGAATTCCATAAAAATATTATTACGTTAAAGCACTATTTTGAAAGTATATTTTTAGAAAAATATTCTAACAATTTTGAAAAACAATTTTGAAAACAAATTTTCAATTTATTAGTCCTTAACATCTCACCCATTTTAGATGTCTCAATACAACAAGCATGGTTACCTTATGGGTGCATTGTGAGATGCTTGAATCATTTTTGTTAATTAATTATTAAATCTAAGATTTAATTGAAACTTGTGTTAGATTCAAATCTAACAATAGTAAAGTGAATTTGATTTTCAGTAATTAGCTTCCAGGTCTTGGCGAGGCACAAGGCCTTCATTCGCCGTAGCCTTATTGGATCATCAACCCTTTCCTTGACAAAGCCATTTATAGAAAATTCATCTTCAAGTTACTTCTTGAGAGATTTTGGTCTAACTAGCTTAGGTTTTGAATCGGTAGCTTCAGCTAATTCCGCTAAAATGGCTTCCCTAACGTACTATCAACTCACCTCAACCTAATACTAGGTTGATCAGGTTTTAACTATTCTTTGTCCTATAACCGTTCTACATCATGCGTAAATTTAAATATGAATGACATGACATATATTAAAAAAATAGCAGATGCATGACATGGCTGTTATGTATGAGTCAAACAAGTCAAATCATTTTATTTAAGTTTCTAGTAAAGTATAAAATTTCCGATTTGATACATGTCGTGTGAACCCATGAATATGTCAACCCTCTTTGATATATTTAATTTTATTAAATTAATTGTTGCGGTTTGGGTAAAATTTTATTTGGTTTAAGTTATTTAAAAATTAACTGGAATTCAGTTAATTAAGGATTAATTAAGTTAATTATTAATTTAAATTAATTAAGGAATGAATTAATTTGAATCAATTGAACTAATTTGAATTTGATTTAATTAAGATTTAATTGAATTAATTTTGAATTAATTAAGATTTAATTGAATTTATTTGAATTAATTAAGATCTAATTGTATTTATTTGAATTATTTAAATTTAATTGAATTTATTTGAATTAATTAAGATTTAATTGAATTTATTTGATTTAAATAAGATTTAATTGAATTAATTAATATTTATTGAATTTATTTGATTTAATTAAGATTTAATTGAATATATTTGATTTAATTAAGATTTAATTGAATTAAGTTGAATTAATTTGAATTAATTAAGATTAAGTTGAATTAATTTGAATTAATTAAGAATTAATTTAAATTAATTAATATTTCATTTGAATTTAATTGAATTAATTAAGATTTAATTGGATTAATTTGAATTAAGTAAGATTTAATTTGAATAATTAAGATTGAAATGATTAATTACTAGTTGTGGGTTTAAGTTCTTTATCTTCATTATTTCGAAAATATCTGATTCCCTTACTATTTCTTCTTTATTTATCTTTTCAAGTTTTTCCATTAATTCTTATTTATTTGAGTCTTTGTGAACTTTATTAATTATGACTTTAATCTTAGAAAATTTCATATCCTCCTCATCCACAAAATTACATCTTTGAGTATCCTCAAAGTAGGTGAAGTAATTTGGTCCACTAGTTAAAGTTTTGTAATAATCTTCAATATTATCTATAATTAAATTATCATCTAGGAGATTTTCATCTTTATTATCCTCAAGAATATTTTCAAAAAAATCATTTTTATTCTCGGAAATAATTTCAATAATTTCAGGATTATCTTCGAAAATATCTTCACTAATTTCAGAGTTATCTTTAGAATTATCCTTAAGATTTTCAAATTTGAATTCATAATTATCTAAAGGATTTTCAAATTTGAATTCAAATTTTTCCAAACGATTTTCAAATTTGAATTCATAATTATCTAAAGGATTTTCAAATTTAAATTCAGATTTATCCAAAGGATTTTCAAATTTGAATTCATAATTATATAAAAGATTTTCAAATTTGAATTTAGATTTATCCAACGGATTTTCAAATTTGAGTTCATAATTATCTAAAGGATTTTCAAATTTGAATTCAGATTTATCCAACGGATTTTCAAATTTGAGTTCATAATTATCTAAAGGATTTTCAAATTTGAATTCAGATTTTTCCAAAGGATTTTCAAATTTGAATTTATGAATAACAGATTTAATTTCTGAATTAACATTAAGATTAATTACAGAATTAATTTCAGTAATTTTATCAGATCTAATTTCAAAATTAAGCTCAGTAATTTTTGAATTGATATTACGGATTAAAGAATTAATTTTTGATAGTTTACTACCATCTACATTATCTAGTTGATCATGCAAGATATTAATTTGCCTATTTACACAATTTAATTTTTCAGTAAAATTATCTAAATAATTTACATAAGAAATTGCAGGAGATTTAAAAATTTTCGGAATATAAAATTTATGTACCTTCGCCGGACATTTATTTTTGTAGTGTCCGTATTTTTCGCATTTGAAGCATCGTACGTGACTTTTGTCTCTTCGGATTCCTGGCGCTGGTGCCTCCTTTGCCGCCGGTGAGGATCGATTCTTACGAGTATGACACAAACTTTTGTAGTGTCCTCTCTCCCTGCATGTGAATCATATAATATGAAATTTAAAAACAGACATTAAAAAATTGTACCTGATTCACCCATGGGCTCTCCCTCAACTCCTGGTGTCGTTGCTCCGTCGGCGGTTAGTCTGGTGAAGAGCGGCGTGGCTCTGATACCACTTGTTGGACCGGTGTCGTCGATAGAGAGGGGGTGAATATCAACCATGAAAAACTTTGTAGAAAACTTTCGATCGTTCTAGACTCAGAGCATTAGTGCAGCGGAAAAGTAAAACAGAAAACTAAAAGAGCACAGCAGACACGCGGGATTTATTTACTTGGTTCCTGACCCCCCAGGGTCAGTACGTCCAAGGCCTATGTACTCGGCGTGAGTTCACTAATCGTCTCCTTTCCAGAATTTCCGGAGGCGGAGAAAACCCGTCTTACAGTTGATAATTACAAGCACAAATATAGAAATTTAAGTGCGGAAAAATAAAAGCAAACCGAACAACAAGGATTTGAAACTCGACCGATCTGGACCTCTAAAGTGCCGCGCACTTCCTCCTGGAGCCTCCCAGTCGTTGAGCCTCGTCTTTAGCATGTTGTCGTCGGTCAAAATGCTCAAAATCGTTATCGGAAGTTGTGTCTGAAGCAGAGGGGTCGAAGCCCCTTTTATAGGCTTCATACGGGCGCCTGTGATGATGGGGGCGCCCCTATAGGCTTGGTCAAACCTTATTCTCGCGCCGAACTCATAGCAGCTGATAAAACCTTTGACCAGGGCACCTGGGACCTCCCAGGCACCTGACTGAAAGCTTATCTCTGTTTCGAACTCGAAACAGCAAATACAGCTTACAACTTGGATGCCTGTATCATCCCGGGCTCCTGAATAGAAGCCTATTTTGCCTTCTTCAAGAAACTGCCACTTTCCTTCTTTGACCTGGGCGCCTGGATCCTGTTGGGCACCTAGCTCCAAAGCTTCCAACCTAAAACTGGTTTTTGTTCTTTGATCAGGGCACCCCTATTGATGGGGAAGCCTGGCTTGGCTGGTTTCCAGCCCTTTGCTTGCTTTGTCTCCGGTTCTTGATACCTGCAAGATACACAAATACAAAGCAAATACACACACAATATTAACCTTAAGGACTTGGTTCTGACTTCAAATTTCCATGAAACCCTAGGTCGAACCGACGCAAGTTCCCACTCCCGAGAACGCGCCTTTCACCTACTCCATTCAGGAGACGGTTGCCACCTAGTCCTTTGGGTGGACTTTTACTTAGCTTCCGATACTCCCGGATCTCGCGACGTCTGAACCTCGACCCGTCTCTACTTCTGTCCTTTGTCATCGCTTAGCTAAGTTGCTCAGTCCCTCGGACCAAGACTTCGTGCCCAAACGCTAAGTTCAGGACTTCGGCGTCCAACCCTCGGCCAGGTCTTCTTGCCTAATTCCTCGAACCAGGTCTTCGGTGCCCAACCCTCGGCCAGGTCTTCATGCCCTGTCCTCGACCAGGACTTCGTGCCCACCTTCCGAGTAGGTCTTCGGTGCCCAGCCCTTTGCCAGGACTTAGTGCCCAACTTCCGGTCAAGTCTTAGTGCCTAATTCTTCGAACCAGGACTGATTGCCTAGATTTACTAGGACTTTGGTCCATTTTGTTACTCCTCTCTTAACTCCCCTTCTCTTGTTTAATGTATCACTGACTTAAGTATATTGTCAAACATTAAAATACTTAGAGGAGGAGATCACTGATGCAACTTGCACCAACACATACTCCTTCAACTGACGAGAAGCGTAAGAGACTAACCGTCCATGATGCATTAAAACTGTGCCCAAACCCTGATGTGATACGTCTGTGTAGAGTACGAAACCGTCCTCGCCTGAAGGTAACACTAATACAGGGGTAGACAACAATCGCTGCTCTATCTCCTGCAAACTGATCTCACAAGCCTCTATCAAAATAAATTTCACGCCTTTTCTGGTTAGACGTGTCAACGGTGAAGTAATGCTGGAAAATCCCTTAACAAATCATCGATAATAACCAGCCAATCCTAGAAAACTGCGCACCTCCTAAACTGACTTAGGCTGCTCCCAACTGGTGACAACCTCGATCTTCTGGGGATCTACGGAGATACCTCTACTAGAAAGAACGTGTCCGAGAAAACCCACAGAAGATAACCAGAAAGCACATTTGCTGAACTTCGCATACAACTGCTCCCGCCGGATCGTCACTAGGACAATGCGAAGGTGGCGTGCATGCTCCTCTTCGGAACGGGAGTAAATCAGGATGTCGTCGATGAAAACTATAACAAACTAATCCAAATACTCCATAAAGACCCGATTCAATAAATCCATGAATACTGCAAGAGCATTGGTAAGCCCAAATGGCATTACCAAAAATTCGTAATGTCTATACCGGGTGTGGAAATCTATCATCTGGATATCTGAATCTCTAATCCTCAACTGGTGATATCCTAACCACAAATCAATCTTAGAATACACAGATGTATCCTTTAATTGATCAAACAAATCTTCGATACGAGGTAGGGAATATTTGTTCTTAATGGTCACTGCATTCAACTGCCTGTAATCGATGTATAACCTCATAGAACCATCCTTTTTCTTTCCGAATAGCACTGGCAAACCCCATGGAGATACGCTAGGATGGATAAATCTCCTGTCAAGAAACTCTTGAAGCTGGTCTATTAACTCGTCCAACTCCGTAGGCACCATACGATACGGAGCCTTTGATACTGGCGCAGTCCTCGGAATAAACTCAATCATAAACTCGACTTGCTTTCTGGGAGGCAAACCAGGAAGCTCCTCTGGAAATACGTCTAGAAATTCTCGGACCACTGGAGCATCCGAGAGCTGAGGGCTACTATTGTCATCAGTGCTGATCAATGACAATAGAAAACCCTGACATCCATGCGATAAAGCTTCTGGGCCTGAAGTACAGAGATAATCGAAATCCCATCATCTCTAGTGCTAATGAATTCCCACGAAGGTTGGTTTGGAGGATGAAACGTGACCACCCTCGCTTGACAATCGAATGTAGAATGATAGGCCGCCAACAAGTCCATGCCCAGAATAATATCAAACTCTACCATCTCGAGAACTG
Organism: Boesenbergia rotunda; assembly: GCA_024364735.1. NCBI lineage: Eukaryota > Viridiplantae > Streptophyta > Magnoliopsida > Zingiberales > Zingiberaceae > Boesenbergia > Boesenbergia rotunda. Next base: position 22,248 of record JAGFNQ010008013.1, read on the forward strand.
ACAGATTCACGGTGAGAGTATAATCGTCGAAATCCAATGGGCATGCCTTGACTTCCTACGTGATATCCAATACCTCACCGGATGATAGAGAAACTGATAGACATTGTGATCTAAGGGTAGACAACCTACTAATCTTTCTCATAAACAACCGTGATATGAAAGAACTAGAACTACCGGTATCAACAAGCAATTCAGCATGAAATGAATAAACGAAAATCATACCACGGAAGACCGATCCATCGTCCCGTTGTGCCTCCTCTTTGATGACTGCATAAACTCGCCTTGACTTTGGAGCTGGAGGTGGCAACACCAAAACCTGCTGAGGCTGAGATGATGAAGGTCTGATAGTCTGTTGGGGCTGATATACAGAAGGCCCAATCGACTACTAAGACTGATAAACTGAAGCTCTAGCCGGCTGTTGAGGTTGATAAACTGCAGGCTGGTACGCTGGGCATGGCTGCTGATAATATGACCTCGTCCCAGAATACTGAGACACTGTTGGTGAGGGGTGCTCATGCCCAGGCATACAATAAATCTAAACTGGTGGAGGAACTTCCTATTGACGTCCTGTCTCCTGCTGTCGGGATGACGTCTGAGTCTGACGGTCACCCTGCTGTGGCCTCAGCTGTCCTGACTGGCCTCCCTAGGGACTAACTGCTATAGACTTATGCTGAGCTTTTAAGGGACAACCACGACTCTCATGATCTGGAAGCTTACAATAATAACATATGGGGGGCTCTCGAGGATAATTCGGTCTGTTCTGGTCCCTAGATCCAAACTGAAAACAATGAGCCCCACCAATAGCAGACTTTCGAGTCTATTGAGAACCCTACGACGATCCTGCAGATAACCGTCCCGACTTCTAGGGTCAAGACTGAGGCTCAGAAGTCTCCTGCATACATTGACTCATGCTACTGAACTTCTGTCCAACAGTATGCTGTTTCTGTGTCCCTGGTGAATCCTGAGCTATCTGCTTTCCTTTCTTCTTATCACCATTACTGATGCTGGATCATTTCTATGTGTAGAGCTCGTTCCAAAGCCTCTTGATAAGATGTAAGAGCCTATCTAGACATACGTAATTGGATATATCCCCTGCATGAATTGTGTCATCCGCTCATTCTCTGTAGCCGCCAACTGAGGATAAAACTCTGCCAGACGATTGAATTCAGCCTCATACTCCAAAACTGAGAGATCTCCCTATTGAAAAGCAAGAAACTCCTACCGTTGAGCTATACGAAATATAGCAGGATAATATTTGCCCTCAAAAGCTTCGCGAAAAGAAACCCAAGAAATTGGTCGTCCACCAATAATACTCTTTTGCATGTTCCATCAAGTGACGGCCTGATCTCGAAGGTGATAAGTAGCCAACTCCAGCTTCTCTATGTCTATGAGGGTCATATAGCTGAAAGTGACCTCGAATGCCTTCGACCAAGCACGAGCAACATACGGATCTGGTTCTCCATGGAATAGTGTGAACTGACCCATCATAGACACTGCCAACAACGAAATCCGAGCTTTGTCCAGAATCCAACCCGCTTAGGTAAGGAGTACCACTGATGGCATTCCAAGGATTGCCACTAGTGGCACTGATGGACCTGCCTCAGATGGTACTACTGGAATTGCTATCAGATATACTGGAGGTACTCTAAGTGGTGGAGGTCTTAGCTCACCCAAAGGGTCCTGATGAGCTGATCCCCGACCAGTCGGCTCCACCCTAGTGGGCCTCTCAACCTCCTGACTCGTGTCTCTCTCGGCCTCCTCTGGCCTTGTCGTCCATGACCATGTTCACGGGGTGGAGACAACTCAATACGACAAGGCATACCTGTTAACAACACCAACACACATTACTTAGATATAATTTTATCAAATTTAAAACCAACTTACTTCTTGTTTGCCGGGAGAGATCTCGTCGCTGCCAAGTCCCAAAACACAACCATGTCAAGATAATGACTCCGAAAAAATATAAACAAATTTCGTAAAATACAGATAGACCACATAAAACAACTCCATAAACCCACAGACACCAAAACATCGCAAAACCTGACTCTTATACCAAAAATTGTTGCGCCCCCAGAGGCACATGCTTACTCGAAAATCGGACAGCATCTCCCCTCAACGACAGACAAGTTGGGACAAATAATACATCACTTTCACATGAAAGATGGCTCAGCCATCATAACTGGAAATAAAAAGGCACAACCATGCAGTTTATATCAATATGAATGATATAGATAAAATAACTTAAACATCGCAAAACCTTTAACGTCTTTTAGCAGAAATAAAGCTAAAAGAAAGTCTGAATACAAAGGAAACTCCAATATGAGTCCAAAAATGAACATACCTTTACTACGACAATATCGGACTAATAAGACATCTAACATTCTATGAAGTAAATGCGAAAACAACGAAAACGCAGAAATAAAATACTACGATAGTAAATCAAATTCGGAAACAAACTCGACACCATGGAACTGGAAACTGGATCCTCTACTACGATAGTACATCTACCTGCTACCTGAAACAAAAATAGGTGGCAGGGGTGGAGAGTCCGGGCGAACTCTATGGGTATAAGGAGACAATTGCATGACATCAAAAAGATATAGGAAGCAACAGATAACAACGGTGTACAGTCTCTAGGAAATAGAGGACATCAAAACATGTATAAAACAATGTGAAAATATACGAGATAACATAGTATTAACAAACATGCATGTCAAACAAATGCAGCAATCATAGCTCATATAAATGCAACAAACACAAGAAATTGCATAAATGCAATAGATGAATATGATGCAATGACATGTGTCACTCCTGACGCCAGTTAAGCCGTGAACACATCACATCTGTGTGGCTGAGTGGGTAGGGTTGTGACAACTGTACGAACTCTAATGAATACCACTGATAAATGTGATTGAGTAGACAGGATGCTGTGGAGCCAACTACTCCAAAAACCCCGATATATAGGGGGAGCCACCAACAGCTCTGATATCCCTCGAAAACAATGGTGAGGATGTCAACTGCTTGCCTACAACTCCAACATCCACTGTACATGAGTGGTCGAGTGTGGCGTATTAGGACGGTTGCTCCCACTCTAGCAACTACCACAACAAGTGGTTGAGTGGCAAAGCAACTAGATGACTGACGACAGCTTAACCATATGGAAGCCTAATAGTCGTCAGTATGCAACGGTGCAGTTATGGTGCATGATACCAATAAGCACAAACAACCGAATAACAATGATGCAACAACAATAGCAACAAACCAGAAATCAACCAGAAACCAACAAATATGCAACTAAACTATTAGGTAGGGTGTCTCTAATGCCAACCATCCTAGTGGTGTTTAATGAACATTTAAGTTCTCGCATACGAGCGGTACTTTACAGAATGGAAAATCAATGAGAGGCTGTACAGATACGAATTTTTGATTAAACTCGATTGTCAAACAAAGAAAGTATCAATGGCGTTATTAAAAACCAATAGCAAAGATCAAGGTCAAGTAGACCTATTCAGACATAATAAGTCATGCATTTAAGGTAAAAGAACTACAAGATTACAAAGGAGAAGTACCCGCCTTTTATATAGGAGGTATCCAAAAGAACCTCCTCGTGATTAACCGTATGAGTTCGAATCAAGGTCCTATATCAATGATAAAGTTTAGCTAATTATAAAATTAACAAATTAGCTAAATGAAATACTAAACACAATTAGGATAAATCCTATAGAGTAAATCCTAAGAAATAATAGATTACTTTTCATAATCGATCTAACAACCCTTGATCCAAATAGCAAGTGATCCATTTGACCTTCCACCCATTCATTGCCAAAACCTACACTGATTTATTCATGATCAACCACCTAACCTGCTACTCATCCAACAAAGGAAAGCCAACCCCAAATCAACTTATCCACCCACGACAACTCAACTCACAAGAACAACATGCACACACAAAGTCAACACCAAGAACCTCGGCTAGTTTAGAACACTTCCAACAAAACCCACAGCGAAAAATGGCTCATGGCGAGGCATAGGGATCAAGGAAATCAAAACTTCTAACATTGCAACAACTGTTAGCAAACTACTCGATCCTAAAACTAGATTTCTTCACACAAGAATAGAACACCTAAATCTACTGTGAACCTCACAGCAAGGAGGATCAAAAGATTGAATCACAAAGATACCCTCAACTGGTCTCCCTTCCTCGAACCCATATCACCCATGGCAGGCTTCATCTCACAAAACTCATGGCAGAAAACTCAGCACTGGATCTAGAATCTCGGCTACTAACCACACCCTACACACATAGCCAATCCTAAGATAGAATTGCTACCAAGAACCGGAAATCAGATCACAAAAATAGATCTAATCAAAGTCCAATTCACGATAGCATAAGGAAGAATCCAAAGAATTCATCTACATCCAATCTGATCACACAATCCATCCTACTGATCTAACACAATTTCATCTATAGATTATCCAAATTAAACCTAAACCAAACATGCCTTACCTGAGTTGGTGCCGACGTGAATAGAGGGAACCGAAGAGGGAAGTGGCGCTCGGGTTGTCCTTCGTGTGCGCTGAGGGAAGAGGTACTCGGCTTCTCCTTCGTGTGCATCGAAGAGGAGGTCGGAGAAGAAGGAGAAAAATATGGAGAAGAACTCGTGCAAAGGGGAACCACGACAGCATCGGCTAGGGTTCCACGCGAGGCAGCGATGCGATCCAGGAGACGGGCGTGCGGCGCCCTATTTGTGCACGCTGGAGAAGATAGAAGAAGAAGAAGAGGTAGAGGAGGAAGAGAGGTTAGGGTGCTTGCGATGGTCTTCGGCGGCCGTAGAGGGGAACCGTTCGCTTGAATTTTTCCATTTTAACCCCTTAAAATTTCGATATTTAACATAATGTATGTAATATATCAACTTTGACTAAAGTAATCACAAAAAAAACTAAGTGTATTAGAGTGAGTAATTTATGCAATAAAAAAAATATCTAAGTCTAGACTAAGTCTATGTCAAGTCCGGACACCTTTATTTTGAGTCCAAGCATGAATAATAAAAAAAATGAAAATAATTTTAAATATTCAAAAATAAAGTCAATTCCTTTTAGACACATGTCTAACCTTTTATCTACTTACTGACTGTAATAAACAGTAATTTTTACTTACGTTAGTCAAGTCAAGTATATTTCATTAATCAACTTAGTTAGCCAGAATACTTGACTTGATTAATTTTAATTATATTTATAATGCCCCTAACTTGTGTTGATGCACTGATTTTGAAGCATCTATGACTAGGGCAACGGTCCTAAGCATCTCAACATAATCTAGGTTGTCAAACAAGTTAATCCTAATGTGCTTGTGAGATGCTAGCTTCTAAGTCTATAGGAGCATTCAGACTAGGGTTAAACCTAAGCTAAGTCCATGTCGAAGAAAGGCCTTAGTTTTGAAGGGGTTGTTTTAAAGTTAAAATAAATCTAAGTAATGAAAAAATAATGTAATAAATTTTGAAAGCAAAGTTTTGAAATTTGAGATAATGTTTTTGAAACCATTTTTCAAGTTAGAATCAGACTCAGAATTTTAGAGATAGATAAAACTTTCGACGTTCAAATTCAAATCAAAATTAAATATTTGAAATTCTACTCTCCTAAGCACATACTAAGCACAATGTAATCCAAATAGATTGAAGGAATGCATGAACTAAATATAAGCTAAGGTAAGACAGAACAAATCCAAGTCAGTCAGACCAAAAATCAAGCCATAGTAAGACCAAGACATGTGATTTGGTCAAAAAAATAGGTGAGTCAAATAACAATGTCTAGGAAGAACGGTCGGGGTGCCAAGACTGAAGCAGCTGCATAAGCTTGGTGTGTCGCTCTGCTGCCGTCTCAGCCATCTCTGAGTATCGAGCCGTCGACTCCTCTCATAAATTCTGGATCTGAGTCCCGAGACAGTGAGACTCAGTCCCGAGATGATGAACCTCTATCTCGAGTAGAGCCAGTCTCTGATCTGTTGAGAGTGGAGGAGGCGGTGGTGGATCCTGCTGAGGTGGGTCCTGATCTAGTGTGACCTCGATCTCTGCAACTGGGACATCCTCGTCCTCCTTGTCATCAGCTAGTCCCGCTCCCCTACCCGGCTTCCAGGTCAAGACCTGGTCAATATTAACTTCTAACCTAGCCAGGAAAAATTTCTATGTCCTATTTCGTTATGTCCGGTCAACTGGGTGACCTGACCTCTAAGGACATCAGATCCAAAGCGTGCAAAAATTGAGGTTAGGAGGTGGCAATAGGGAATGCACACTCTCCTATGAGTAGAAATACTAGAGGCATAGGTGATGACATGAAAGATATGAAGCCCTATGTCTATGTCCAAGTGATGAATAAAGGCATACATCAAAAAGGTGTGAAATAGCCTCATCATAGCGATGCCCCTAGTGGTGATAGGTAAGACACAATGAATAAGGACTCGGTAGAGAGCGTAGTGCTGGGGTTGAAGGTGCATGGAGCTGAAAGTAGAGATGGTGGGGTCTCTCTCACCCTTAAAGAATAAGGTGAAAAGTGCGTCTAGGGTGATGTGAGAGTAAGGTCAGCAAAAGGGCCATCCATAGGTAGATAGCACAAAAAGGTGGACTCAGAGTGGCGTAGCTCAAAATACTGGTTGAACAGGTCGGAGGATATGATAAAATCAATCTGCTGGATGTGGGTAGAGTAATGGGTATCATCTAATTTGACCAGATTATTAAAAAATTCTGCACATAAGGTCACATCAATAGAGTCAGTGTAATAAATAAGTTGGTCTAGGTGGTAGTAGTGGATAGCATCCATAGCGATAGGATAGTAGGTCTCAAAGTAGTTCTTGTGATGGTAGTGACAGTATAGGGGTAGATAGGTGGACTGTTCAAAGAGATTCTTAAGTAAGGAAGGGAATTTGGGGTCTGTACTGGGTAGGGTAGAGGGTTTAGCTGGGGCTATGCGACATGTACTAATTTAACAGGAATATAGTAATAAGAACAAAGAAATAAATAAAAATAACAAATGGTAGGTTTTGGATTATACCGTCTTTGAGACATGTTGAGAATAAGAAATGACCACCCTAGGGAGTTTGCTTCGTTTCGGCAGGGATTCGAGAGAGAAAACGAGGGAAAGAAGAGGAAAATGGAGGATTTAGGCGCCTCAGAGGGTTTTTGTTCGCACGGATGGAGAGGCTTATATAAAGGTCATTCGGGCGCCCGAGTTGGGTTTGGGCACTTGAATAGCAGGCACCTAAGTTGACCAGGGGCACCCTGGTCAGTGATACCGCCCCTGGTTTTGAAAAACCAGGGGCGCGCCTAGGGAAGGCGGCGCCGACGCACAACGACCGTGTCGTGTCGGGGTTGGACGCCTAAATCATTATTTAGGCGCCTGGGTTGGGTCAAAATATTTGGGAAAAAATATTTGAAAAATTTGAGTTGAAAGAAATTTTGAAAGAAAATATTGTAAAGAAATATTGAAAGAAATTTTGAAAAAGAAATTTTTGAATGAAATTTTGTAACAGAAATTTTTGAATGAAATTCTGAAAATGAAATTTTGTAAAAGAAATTTTGAAAAGGAAATTTTTGAAAGAAAGAAATTTTGTAATAGAAATTTTTGAAAGAAATTTTGAAAAAGAAATTTTGTAACAGAAATTTTGAAAGAAATATTGAATGTAAGATTAATATTTTAATTTTTCAAGCACAAAAAATTTCATGATCTTAATCCATTTTAGTTTGGGCTAACCAACTTAGTGACAAGTTGATTTAGCTGCTTCAATTGGTTGTGCTAGATTTACTTTATATCCTAAACACCTCACCCATTCCTAAGTGATAAAACATGGATCCTTATTTGTTCTGTGAGATGCTTTCAATCTTATCTTGATAATTAGGTTAAGTATAAGATATGATTGAACCTTGAGTTAGATTCAGATTTAAGAATTAGTAATTTAAAAATAAACTTCAATATTTGGCTTCCAAGTTTTGGGGAGACACAGGGGCCTTCTTTAGCCTTAGCCTTATTTGATCAACAACCCGTTCCTAAACAAAGACGCATAAAGAAATAGTATTTTTAAAATATTCGTTCAGAAATCTTGGTCTAACTAGTCGAGGATGTGGCGAGGTAGCTTCGGCTAGTTCCTCCGGACTAAGAAGACTAAATAGGAGATGCCTTCCCCTACTTAACTGTTAGTATTATGAGAGAAGTGTCCTAAGGCAATCGCCTTATGATTGTAATCATTTACTTTAATAAAAGAATATTCACTATTTGAGTATACATGTTCATGTATTTGATTGAGATCTTAAACTCATTGACTAAATGTCCGCAATACAATTCACTGCATGAGAGAATTTGTGATGAATTCACAACTAGTGATTATCTCTACATGTGCAATTGTGAAGTATTGAAATTGTCCATAGTCGATGAATTGATAAATATGGACACTGTCAATTCTGTTGAGACTAGCATGGGTTATTCTCTAATCAACTGATTCTCACTGGCTGGTGACATTGGGATGTCCGGAGATAAACATGGATGCTAGTTAAGGGAACTAGTTCATTGGAGTGACTAGCTGTAAAACTTCATATGGTAATCTACATATAGATATGTCAATGAAAGTTCTTACTGCAGCTTAAGTGCGATATTCCTTTGACTTGCGGTGTTCAAGTCATCTTGGTCACGGAGACTTACACTTTGACATCTTAAGCAAGCATCTCTAAGGAGGTGTGGACCCAGGATGGTTGGGTATAAGCTGAAGTGCCCGAAGATGTTTGAACAGCCTACAACGGATTCACCACTCCTTGTGAGGAGATGTATACCCAAGGTCTATCGTCGGATTGTTACTCGAAGCCTCTGGCCAGAGCACAACATGTTCCGAGTATGAATCTCTAGGAAACATGAGAGTAATTAGAATCCGTTGGACGAGAAAGACATTACTTGGGCTAGGTGTGACGTAGTCAGCCTAGTGGGGACTGACACACATAGACCGTGTCCTGAACCAAGTGGGTATAAGATGGTGAAGGGAATGGGGCACAACTCATTATAGCTGCTGAAGGGTTTCAGAATTATTTCTGAGGTCAACCGTTGATCTTTCGATTAATTGGGGATCATGATGTACTACTAGGTGCCACTCATGATCGTTCTATAATTGGTTAATTATAGACGGCCAACATAAATCGAAAGCCTATTTAGTCACACGCACTACGAGTAATCCGAGGGATTTAAAACGAGTTGAAAATTGGATTTTCCGATCAAGAGAAATAAGTCGAATCTGAATTTATCAGAGGCGCACCGGAAGCTTAAAATGGCTAAGTCTTTTGAAGGCTTATTGGACGAATTAAATGAGTTTAATTCGCAAGGAGACGGCTTGGTTTGGCCGGCCAAAGAGGGTCCCCACCCTCTTTGGTTTGGCCGGCCACAATGAGGAGGGAAACCAAATTATTTGGTTTAAATTATAAAATAAATCAAACGCGATTTGTTTTATAAAATTATGGATAAGAAATTTATATAAAGAAATTTATATAAAGAATTTATTTTCATGGAAAATAAAATAAACCTTGGATTGATTTATTTTATTTTATAAAATCAATTATGAATTGATTTTTCCATGATAAGAAAAATTTATATAATAAATTTCTTGTGAAAATTTATTCCATAATAAAAGGGAGATGTGTTTGTTTTTATTATAAACTTAGTTATAATAAAACTTGGCATAACGGAATAATTCATAGGAAAATTTATAAGATAAATTTCTTATGAAAATTTATTCCGTTAGAAGGGAGACTTGGCGATGGAGAGGCTACTATATAAAGGAACCAAGGCAAGGCTTGAATTCCAATCAAGAGATTAAGAAGCAAGCCCTCTCTCTCTCCTTCTCTCCCTCTACCTCCCTAGGGCCGGCGCCCTCTACCTCCTCTAGGGCCGGCGCCCTCTCCCTCCTCTAGGGCCGGCGCCCCTTCTAGTTGCCGTGAGCCACATCCACCAAGAAGGTGCCGAAGAAGAAGAAGAAGCGGGTCGCAACTCCTTCCTTCCCCGGAATCTTGATTCCGTTACTTGGTGGTTAGTTTCCATCTCTCTCTCTTGATATTCTTGTCGTGCCTTTGGAGAATCTAGTAGTTCTTGTCGGCACGAAACTCGTGGCTTTGCGAAGTCATCCCGAAGAGAACTCGGCGTGGACGTGAATAGAGGCGGAGCTTCCAAGGGACGCTACGGTTGGATCTCGTCCCTTTCTACGAGTTACGCGAGGTATTAAGTAAATTAGTTTACTTTCTGCAAAATTTTAAATGTATGATCATGTCTCCACAACTTAAGGTTGCATGCTAGATACGTGGTTAAAATAATTTAAGAAATTATTTATGCTAAACCTTCCGCTGCACGTAATTAAATTTTAAAATTACGAACCCGTATCCATGTCAACATGCACCCGGTCCCAACAGTGGTATCAGAGCCGGTTAGTGTTCGACATAATCATATAATTATTTTGCGGAAAACTTTGTCATGATCTCAATTTTGGAAAATTTTCCAATTATGGAAACTTTCCAATTATGATAAATTTTAGATTTAGGAATTTCAAAGTTTGGAAATCCTCATGAAATTTTGCAAACTTTTGAAATATCCTAGTTTCTGAAATTTTATGATAATTGTGAAAACTTCCCATTTTTGGAAACTTTCCAATTTTGGAAATTTCCTATTTTGGAAATTTTCAATTTTGGAAATATGTAAGTTTTCTTTGTACTAGAAACTTACAATTATTCTGAAAACCTATTATGAAATCTCGCAATTTTGGGCACTTTCTTTCAAGGAAGTCTAGACAAATTTATGGATTATTAATTGACAATTAAATTCAAATTGGTTTTAAATTATTAACAAAATTCTTTATTTTGGATTGAGCCTCGGGGAGCCGTCCAATTTAAAGTTAGTTGTTGTAATTTAATTTCCTATTTTGAATAAAATTGTCATGTTTAATTTGGTTACGCCTCGGGGAGCGGACCAAATTAGATTTACAACAAATTTCTTTTTTTTGGGTATCTGAGCCTCGGGGAGCCTCCCAAAGAAAATAATTTGTTGAAATTAATAAATCCATAAATAAAATATGTAATCAAAATTTTGAGGTGATTCTCAAACGATAATTTCCTTATTTGATTTAAGAGGTGATGCTCTTACATATTGTTGTCTCCAAAATTAATTAGGAAAATGGTTTCCTATAGAGTTTTCTTAAATAAGATTTTCATGAAAATAATATGTGGTTGAGTTAAGGGAATCTGTCTCTTAATTTAATAACATTTTGATTTAGAGAAATCAAAGTCTTAAACATATTATTTCCGAAATTGATTATGACAATTTAGGAAATTGTTTCCCAAAACAATTCCTTGAATAAAGTATGAAATTAGAATTAGGAAATCCGGTTCCTAATTCAATTAATGAGACTTGATAAATTAAGTGACATACATACTTTATTAAGGAAATCAATTAGTACATGACATAATTATATGTCATGAATGTGCTTAGAAAAGAAAGGATGAGACCCAAAACCCCTTACAAAATATTAAGGCCAACACCTTCCATTAATATGGTTAGAACCGGAGTTTTGTTTCTCGTTTGGGTTGATGGACACATCCATGCCCGGCTTGAACCTCAACATGTTCAAACCATGGAATTAGTTTATGATTAATATAGTTGGAGTCAGAGGTCAATCCTTAGTTTTGGTTGTTGGACACATCTAAGCCTGACTAAACGGTTGAATGAACTCCAACCATATTAAAACTATTTCTTGATTAATGGGTCAGCCTTAAGCTTGGAGCATCGATTTGTTGTGCCACAACCAAGGTTGATGTAAAGAGAGGTGCAGTTGGGTGCTATATATATTGTTGCATACTTGTTAATGAGTTAACAACCCAATGATTTATGCAAACATTCAATTAGTTGATAGCATAAAGTGATAGTTACATATATGTGATATGTAATCGGTATAATTACCTACCTTCATAGTAAAAATAACTTGATGGTCACAGCCATGGTTATTCTTATCTATGGTTGGATATCAACCTATTTGGAGGTGTTCCTACGATCTCCCGAATTGATAAAAAGGGTTATTCAATTCGAAAAAATAAATAGGATTTAATTAATGTATGTTGATGCATTCTTTATCATTCTTCTCACATAAGCTCAATTTGTATTTCTAGGATAATCACTCGATCATGTCTTCTCTGAATTTGCGTTCCATTTTGGACACCAATAAACTGACTGGGCCAAACTTCATGGACTAGCTTCAAAACCTGAAGATAGCCCTCAAGGCAGAGAAGCTTGCTTATGTCCTTGAAGATCAACTTCCCAACCGTCCTCCAGAAGATGCAACTCCAGACCAGTTAGTGGCCTATCAGAAACATGTGACCGATTCTGAACTTGCGAGTTGCATCATGTTAGCCTCTATGGTACCTGAGCTGCAAAAGTAGCATGAGCATATGGATGCTTATACCATCATCTTCCATCTTCATGAGTTATTTGAAGAGCAGGCGAGATCCGAAAGGTTCGAAGTCTCCAGACTCCTCTTCACCTCTAGGATGCAGGAAGGCACTTCTGCCTCACAGTTTGTGTTAAAGATGTTGGGGTACATTGAGCGACTGAGCACACTCGGTTTTGCAATGGATCATGAACTAAGTATTGACTTAATTCTGCATTGTTTGCCCAAAAGTTATTCACAATTTGTGATGAACTATCAGATGAACAAGCTGGAGACTACCATTCCTGAGTTACTCAACCTGCTGAAGACTATAGAGCCTTCTGTAAAGCAAGATCAGAAGACGGTACTGTTAGTTGGTTCCTCGAAGAAAGGTTCTAAGAGGAAGGCCAAAGAACAGAATAAAGGAAAGAAGAAAAAGGCCAAAAAGACTGAAAAGACACCAAAAGGCACTTGCCATCATTGTGGCAAGGAGGGTCACTGGCGAAGAAACTGCAAGGTTTATCTTGAGTCTTTGAAGAAGAAGGCATCCGATGCCCCATCCTCTTCAGGTATCTTCGTTATTGAATGTCACTCTATTTCCTCAGATACCTGGGTACTTGATACTGGGTGTAGCTCACATATATGTAATGACATACAGGGCTAAGGAATAGAAGAAGACTCGTCAAAGGAGAAACGAATCTGCGAGTTGGAAATGGAGCAAAGATTGCTGCTGTTGCCATCGGAACATATTTGCTAAATCTCCCTACTGGACGTGTCTTAGAATTGGATAATTGTTATTTTGTTCCTTCGTTAATAAAGAACATTGTATCTATTTCATGTTTGAATGAAAAGGGTTATCATTTAACTTTTAGTAACAATTGTTGTTACATAACTTTAAATGGTGTTCTTTATGGGACCGGAACTTTGTGCAATGGTATCTACACGTTAGATTTATCCGGTGACATTTTCAATATCGAAGTTAGCAATAAACGTGCTCAAATAGATAATCGAATAGACTCCTATATGTGGCATTGTCGTCTTGGCCATGTAAGTAAGAAATGCATGACCAAATTACACCGATGTGGAATTCTGGAATCATTTGAACCCGGTTCATTTGATACATGCGAATCATGCTTAAAAGGCAAGATGGCCAAATTATCCTTTTCCGGAAAAGGTAATCCAGTGGGAGAATTGCTTGGTCTAATACATACTGATGTATGTGGACCAATGTCAACTCTTGCACAAGGAGGCTATAGCTACTTCATCACCTTTATCGATGATCACTCACGATTCGGGTATGTGTTCTTGATGAAACACAAATCTGAAGCTTTTGAGAAATTCAAAGAGTTCAGAAATGAAGTAGAGAAACAGCTTGGCAAAAGTATTAAGATACTTCGATCCGATCGGGGTGGTGAATACTTGAGTCAAGAGTTTCAAGATTATCTTAGGGACAATGGGATATTGTCTCAATGGACTCCGCCGTATACACCACAGCATAATGGTGAATCTGAGAGGCGTAACCGAACCTTGATGGACATGGTTAGATCCATGATGAATCATGCAACTCTTCCAAAATCCTTTTGCGGCTATGCACTTAAGACAGCTGTTTACTTGCTAAACAGAGTCCCGACCAAGGTAGTCTCTACTACTCCATATGAGACGTGGAATAGTAAGAAACCTCACTTAACTCACCTTAAGATATGGGGTTGTCCTGCTTATGTGAAGCGGACTGTATCAGACAAATTGGATGCTAAGTCTGATAAATGTCTATTTATTGGATACCCTAAGGAAACAAAGGGTTACCAATTCTATCATCCCTTGGAACAAAAGGTGTTTGTTTCAAGGCATGCTGTATTTCTGGAAAAAGAATTTCTTTTACAAGAAAACAGTGGGTGTGGCATTGAACTTGATGAAGTTTAAGAAACTCCAATAGACATTACAGAGACACCTAGTCTAGATCCACAACCAATAACTCATAATGATGAGCTATCAGTTGAACCTAAAACAACACCACCTCTTCGTAGGTCTGATAGGACACGCAAGCTTCCAGAGAGATAAGGATTTCTCATAAGTGAATCGACCGACGACGAACCTATCAGTTATGAAGATGTTCTGAAAAGTTCAGAAAGGGACAAATGGCTTGAAGCCATGAAATCGGAAATGGATTCCATGTACGAAAATCAAGTATGGGACTTGGTTAACCCACCTGAAGGGATTAAGCCCATAGGGTGCAAGTGGATTTTTAAGAAGAAAACCGACATGGAAGGTAATGTTGTTATCTTTAAGGCTAGATTAGTGGCAAAAGGATATTGTCAGAAACAAGGAATTGATTATGATGAAACCTATTCGCCAGTGGCTATGCTTAAATCCATTCGGATGCTCCTAGCCATAGCAGCTCATTATGATTATGAGATATGGCAAATGGATGTGAAAACAGCTTTCCTTAATGGAAACCTACTTGAGGATGTCTACATGATACAACCTGAAGGTTTCACATCAGTTGATAAAACCAAAATATGCAAGCTTCGACGATCCATATATGGACTGAAGCAAGCATCCAGGAGCTGGAACATCCGTTTTGATGAGACAATCAAAGAGTTTGATTTCTCACAAAATCCAGACGAACCTTGTGTGCACAAGAAGGTTAGTGGGAGTGCAGTCGTATTCCTAGTGTTATATGTCGATGACATATTACTTATAGGAAACGATATATCAGTCTTACAGTCGGTTAAAATTTGGTTGTCCAAAACTTTCTCCATGAAAGACCTGGGAGAAGCAACCTATATCCTTGGGATTAGAATCTATAGAGATAGATCAAAACGGTTGCTTGGTCTTTTGCAGTCTACATATATAGACCGAGTGCTAAAAAGGTTTAGCATGTCGGAATCCAAGAAAGGTTACCTTCCTATCAGGCATGGGATCAACCTTTCAAAGTCTATGTGTCCGCGCACAGAAGACGAGAGGATTTGCGTGAATAAGATTCCTTATGCATCCGCGATAGGATCTATCATGTATGTTATGTTATGTACTAGGCCCGATGTATCGTATGCTCTGAGCGTCACGAGCAGATACCAGTCTGATCCAGGAATGGATCATTGGGCGGCTGTCAAAACAATCCATAAGTACTTAAGAAGAACTAAGGATGTGTTCCTAATATATGGAGAAGGAGATATGGTAATACGTGGGTATACAGATGCCAGTTTCCAAACAGATAAGGATGACTCCAAATCTCAGTCTGGATACGCATTTACTTTGAATGGAGGCGCAATAAGTTGGAAGAGTTCCAAGCAAGACACTGTAGCGGATTCTACCATGGAAGCGGAATATATAGCAGCTTCGGAAGCAGCAAATGAAGCAATCTGGATTCAGAAGTTTGTCTCGAAACTTGGTGTGGTTCCAACCATTGATGAAGCAATACCGGTTTACTACGACAACAATAGAGCTATTGCACAAGCAAAGGAACCAAGGTCTCATCAGCGATCCATACACGTGCTTCGCCGCTATCATCTGATCAGAGAGATTATAAGTAGGAATGATATACAAATTGAGAAAATTTCCACTGAAAGGAATTTAGCGGATCCTTTAACTAAGGCCTTGCCTCAAAGCAAGTATGAGGGTCATGTTAGAGCCTGTGGTATTGGATACCGTAGCGATTGGCATTAGGCCAAGTGGGAGTTTGTTAGTATTATGAGAGAAGTGTCCTAAGGCAATCGCCTTATGATTGTAATCATTTACTTTAATAAAAGAATATTCACTATTTGAGTATACATGTTCATGTATTTGATTGAGATCTTAAACTCATTTACTGAATGTCCGCAATACAATTCACAGCATGAGAGAATTTGTGATGAATTCACAACTAGTGATTATCTCTACATGTGCAATTGTGAAGTATTGAAATTGTCCATAGTCGATGAATTGATAAATATGGACACTGTCAATTCTGTTGAGACTAGCATGGGTTATTCTCTAATCAACTGATTCTCACTGGCTGGTGACATTGGGCTGGCCGGAGATAAACATGGATGCTAGTTAAGGGAACTAGTTCATTGGAGTGACTAGCTGTAAAACTTCATATGGTAATCTACATATAGATATGTCAATGAAAGTTCTTACTGCAGCTTATGTGCGATGTTCCTTTGACTTGCGGTGTTCAAGTCATCTTGGTCACGGAGACTTATACTTTGACATCTTAAGCAAGCATCTCTAAGGAGGTGTGGACCCAGGATGGTTGGGTATAAGCCGAAGTGCCCGAAGATGTTTGAACAGCCTACAAAGGATTCACCACTCCTTGCGAGGAGATGTATACCCAAGGCCTATCGTCGGATTGTTACTCGAAGCCTCTGGCCAGAGCACAACATGTTCCGAGTATGAATCCTCTAGGAAACATGAGAGTAATTAGAATCCGTTGGATGAGAAAGACATTACTTGGGCTAGGTGTGACGTAGTCAGCCTAGTGGGGACTGACACACATAGACCGTGTCCTG
This sequence comes from Boesenbergia rotunda, assembly GCA_024364735.1. Lineage (NCBI taxonomy): Eukaryota > Viridiplantae > Streptophyta > Magnoliopsida > Zingiberales > Zingiberaceae > Boesenbergia > Boesenbergia rotunda. The sequence continues at coordinate 39,168 of JAGFNQ010008013.1, forward strand.
AACCAAGTGGGTATAAGATGGTGAAGGGAATGGGGCACAACTCATTATAGCTGCTGAAGGGTTTCAGAATTATTTCTGAGGTCAACCGTTGATCTTTCGATTAATTGGGGATCATGATGTACTACTAGGTGCCACTCATGATCGTTCTATAATTGGTTAATTATAGACGGCCAACATAAATCGAAAGCCTATTTAGTCACACGCACTACGAGTAATCCGAGGGATTTAAAATGAGTTGAAAATTTGATTTTCCGATCAAGAGAAATAAGTCGAATCTGAATTTATCAGAGGCGCACTGGAAGCATAAAATGGCTAAGTCTTTTGAAGGCTTATTGGACGAATTAAATGAGTTTAATTCGCAAGGAGATAGCTTGGTTTGGCCGGCCAAAGAGGGTCCCCACCCTCTTTGGTTTGGCCGGCCACAATGAGGAGGGAAACCAAATTATTTGGTTTAAATTATAAAATAATCAAACACGATTTGTTTTATAAAATTATGGATAAAGAAATTTATATAAAGAGATTTATTTTCATGGAAAATAAAATAAACCTTGGATTGATTTATTTTATTTTATAAAATCAATTATGAATTGATTTTTCCATGATAAGAAAAATTTATATAATAAATTTCTTGTGAAAATTTATTCCATAATAAAAGGGGAGATGTGTTTGTTTTTATTATAAACTTAGTTATAATAAAACTTGGCATAACGGAATAATTCATAGGAAAATTTATAAGATAAATTTCTTATGAAAATTTATTCCGTTAGAAGGGAGACTTGGCGATGGAGAGGCTACTATATAAAGGAACCAAGGCAAGGCTTGAATCCCAATCAAGAGATTAAGAAGCAAGCCCTCTCTCTCTCCCTCTCTCCCTCTACCTCCTCTAGGGCCGGCGCCCTCTACCTCCTCTAGGGCCGGCGCCCTCTCCCTCCTCTAGGGCCGGCGCCCCTTCTAGTTGCCGTGAGCCACATCCACCAAGAAGGTGCCGAAGAAGAAGAAGCGGGTCGCAACTCCTTCCTTCCCCGGAATTTTGATTCCGTTACTTGGTTGTTAGTTTCCATCTCTCTCTCTTGATATTCTTGTCGTGCCTTTGGAGAATCTAGTAGTTCTTGTCGGCACGAAACTTGTGGCTTTGCGAAGTCATCCCGAAGAGAACTCGGCGTGGACGTGAATAGAGGCGGAGCTTCCAAGGGACACTACGGTTGGATCTCGTCCCTTTCTACGAGTTACGCGAGGTATTAAGTAAATTAGTTTACTTTCTGTAAAATTTTAAATGTATGATCATGTCTCCACAACTTAAGGTTGCATGCTAGATACGTGGTTAAAATAATTTAAAAAATTATTTATGCTAAACCTTCCGCTGCACGTAATTAAATTTTAAAATTACGAACCCGTATCCATGTCAACATGCACCCGGTCCCAACATTAACTCCCTAGACGGCTTTCCTAACGTACTATCAGCTCACCCCACCATAAAACTAGGTTATGTAAGTTTCAATTAGATCTAATCTTTAACTAACCATTTCTAATTCTAATCATGATAAGTTAAACTAAATAAATAAACAAGCATCAAGGAAAGTATTCATATCAAAAACTATGTAACCGCATGAATAGTTTTTATATTGGCTTCCCCTGGATTATATCCTCGATATGGTCTATCTAAGTAATAAATATTATCCTTGGTAATCCGATATTTATTTGGGGAACCATACTTGGTCTCAGGCACTAGGGCGGTTAATTACTGAGTAGTAGGACCTAACTCGCAAATTGGATTTAAACCTAATTCCAGATCGATTTAGAATAGATTTCTATTTTTCAAGAATCATATCAAGATTCTTAGAACTCATGGTAAATTATTTCAAATTTTCTCTGAGTTCTTTGACTTGAGCTTTCAGGGTGGAATTCTCTTCTTCAAGTCTTTGGACTTGAGTTGAGGTTTCTTCTTGAACTTGCTTAGTCAAAGGACTCGAGCTGGTCTCTTCCTTAAGGATTTTTACCTACTCTTGGAGAGATCTGACCCGGTCATTAGACCTAGCCAATTTGTGAGATAAGTAAGAAATTTGTTGGGTATGGCTTGGCGGGTTTCCTAAGCGAATACTCGGTCGATACGAGAGACCTCTCCATGTCTACAGATTAAAAATTTAATCCGAATGGCGACCCATCTCCCATCGACCATCTCGTGCCGTATCGAACGATCCAAATCACAACTTGGTGAATTACCAAAATCGGCCTTGTGATTTGCTCGACCGTTCGACTGAGGAAAAGACAACGATTTGATCGCCGGCTTTTGTGTTTATGGTCAGGGTCAAGTTAGTTAATTAACAACTATGATACGAAATCAAATTAACAAACTAACACACATAAATTGATGAGATTAGTAAACATAGCACAAAATTGACATAAGGTTAATCAAAGGAGCATAGAAAAGGTTATACCTCTCCGATCATCTTGCGGTCGTCTACCTTATGTCCCTCCCTACAAGGACGTCGTGTGGGCGATGATCTACCACGAACCGAGATCACCAAGACCTCCAAAAGAGCCCTTCTTCTCACCTTGGCTGAAATAGGAAACCCTAGCTTAGGGTATACCTAGCCGCCGGCCTCTTCTTCCTCTCCCTTTGCGCCGCCGCCCACTGGAGCTGCACCAAGGCCTCCAGACCGGCTGCTCACCTTGAGAGGAAGGAGAAGAAGATGAAGAAGGAGATCCACACCCAAACGACCCCAACTCAAGCTCACCCTCAACCTTGCGGCACCGCCACAACCCTTAGTTGCGCCGCCTCTCACCGGCCGCCGGTGCCTCCTTCACCCTCACTGAGCACCACGCAAGGTAGAGGACTACTCTGCTTTGCTTCTGTGAGCCACATCCGGAGCTTGGAGGAGGAGGAAGGGAGAACCAAGGAGGAGAAGTCCTTCTCCTTGCCGCCTGCTGAAAACCCTAAGAGGGTAGGAGAGTGAGAGAGAGAGAGAGAGAGAATAGAGGGGAGAGGCTTAGGGTGTTAACTGTTGGATTCTCTCTTGGTTTCTTGATCTCATAGGGTATTTATGGGGCTAAGGTAGGGACCAAGAGGAGGAGTTGGATCTTGGCCCACTAATGGATCTAAACCCGATCCATTAATTAAGATCCATTCCACTAAAGGATCTTAATTGAACTTCCTCACCAACCCTCATATTTTCATATGTGCTCCACATATTATGAGTCGTCCATCCCCCCGTGTTTAAGATCTCGAATGCCCATTAATAAATTTAAATTACTGACAATTCAAATTAATTAACTTCTGGATCCTTGACTAGTACCACTCAACCTTATCATCGTGCTGGATCAAATCCACCTGCAGGGGTTTTGCACGATGAACCTTTTGAGCTCATCAAGGGGGAATCATCATCCTGGCTAACCAGGACATGGATGTTGGATCGAGAAATGCGAGAGAGGGGGGGGGGTGAATGTCGCAAATCGTTCGGATTTAAAAAGAGTAAGTGCGCAGCGGAATAAAACAGAGCAAAGACAACGCTAACACGGTCGTTTTACTTGGTTCGGAGCCTGGGTCGACTCCTACTCCAAGGCCCACGGTCGTTGACCGTTTTCTGCGGGCAATTCTATAAGTTCGTAAAAGTTTACAGGAAAGATAATAACAAGAACAGTTTAGTAAACTTTAAATACAGCTCTTCGTTACCGACGTCCGGTGTAGATCGAAGTTTCGGAGCAGCGGGACGTCGTCAGCTCGAGTTGGAAGATTTCTGGAGCGTGTCGCGGAAGCAGAAGAGCGCAGAAGTGTCGCAGTGATTGATGCTGTGAAGAAGGAGGTCGAGGGCCCTTTATATAGGGCCTGGGGGCGCCCTGGTCGACGGGGGCGCCCCCCCCCACGTGGCAGCAGATCCGGTTGTTGCTCGGTCGCCGTCTGATCCCCTTATCCTCGGGATCCGGTTTGACCGGGGCGCCCGGATGACTCGGGGCGCCCGCATTGACCGGTCAAAGCCTTATCTGCAGCGCTGAGCTCTCCTCGGTAAGTCTGGCTGGGGGCGCCCGGGACAGCGGGGGCGCCCTGGGCGTGTAGCGCAGACGCGGCTGAGTTGGTTCGCTATGGGGGCGCCCGGGACAGCGGGGGCGCCCTGGGTATGTACTGTCGAAGTCTTTCTTGTCTTGTTGTGTTTTGTGTTCACCATGGGGGCGCCCGGGACACTCCGGGCGCCCTGGTCAGCGGTTGCCTCACTCCTTTGAGGCATTCTGAGCTGCAGACACTCGTTCCTTCGGTCCTGCATCCAGGGTTAGTCCAAAACACAATAAAACAATAAAATAATAGGTTATACAGCCTCAGCTGTCTTGGTTCTGACTTTGGTCTCCAAAATGGAGCCCTAGGTCGAACCGACGCCTAATGTTCCCTCAAGGGGAACGCGTCCTCACCTACTCCTCTCGGGAGAATTTACCTGGTGCCAACCGGCTCCTCCAGTTGGACTTTTGCCCAGCAGTCCTTCGCCAGGTCTTGAGGTACCAAGCTGCCCTTCGCTTGGTGCCTAGCAGCCCTTCGCTAGGTCTTTTCTTCTGGCAGTCCTTCGCCAGTGCCTAGCATTCCTTCGCTAGGGCTTTGTCCATTCTGGCAGTCCTTCGCCAGTGCCTAGCATTCCTTCGCTAGGGCTTTTCCATTCTGGCAGTCCTTCGCCAGTGCCTAGCATTCCTTCGCTAGGGCTTTGTCCATTCTGGCAGTCCTTCGCCAGTGCCTAGCATTCCTTCGCTAGGGCTTTTCCTGTACACTCAAGAAACTTGTTAGACACCAATTAACCCTTAACTTTTGAACCCTTTTGCCAATATCAAAACACAGGTTTGACTTGGGTGCAATCTGCACCAACAATCTCCCCCTTTTTGATATATGGCAACCTAGTTCAAAAGGTTAAGGAAAAATGCTGAAATTGAAATCCTAAGTTAGATTCCCTCCCCCTGGAAGTAATCTCCCCCTAGGTTTTTCAAAAGTAGGTGGTTTTAGTTTAAATACTTTTTATTATAGAAAGACTTTTTAAGTATTGGCTGAGTTTTTAAAAAAATGTTCTAAGTTTGAAGAAGTTTTCATATTTTAGCAAATTTTGAGTTTAGGAAAACTTTTTTAAACTTAGACTTTTTCAGTTTTTGAAAACTCTTGTTTTTAAGCACAAAAAAATTCAGGCTTAAAAATTCATACTTAGAAAGATTCGAGACTTGGAAAACTTTTTCAGACTTAGAAAACTTTTCAGGATTAGAAAAAATTTCAGACATTAGAAAAAGCTTTTCAGTGAATATTTTAAGCAAAAATTAATAGCAATTCAGAGCAAAAGGAATTTTAAGCAAATAAATTAAGCTTTCAGAGTTAGAAATTTTGGAAAAACATTTTTGTTCCCTGTTTCCTTTCCAACTCTCCCCCTTTGACATATATCAAAAAAATGCAGAAGAAATATTTGCAATAATAAAGCATTTGCTGTACTGAAACAAACTAAGACCTAAGTCTGGTTTCATCTTTAGGGACATGTCTAACCCAATTAGCTACTTACTAACTGTTATAAACAGTAGCTTTTGCTAGGGTTAGTCAAGTTAAGTGTTTTTGTTCAAGTTAGATTTTCTAATCTTGATACTTAACTTGATTGCTGTTCAGTTTGTATTTAGTGCCCCAACTACTGCAGATGCACTGACTTAAAGCATCTTGAGTTAAGGCAAAGACCTAAGCATCTCAACCCTTTCTAGGTTATCACTCAAAGTACCCTAAGGTGCTTGTGAGATGCTGGCTTCTAGATCTATAGGTGCATGCAGTTCTAGGGTTAGAGCCTAGGCTAATTCCATTTCGAAGAAAACCCTAGTTTTGAAGGGGGTAGTTTTTGAAATAAAACTAAGTAAAAAAATTTTAAAATCAAAGTAAAACATTTTTAACAAAGAAGACATTTTAAAATCAATTAAGACATTTTAAGATCAATTTAAGACATTTTAAAATCAATTTAAAATATTTAAAAAAACAAATGATTCTATTCTACTAAGCACAACCCTAACTGCCTTCTTAGTGAGCTAAACTCAGATTCAGGTAGGGGTTTAGTGAATATGTCAGCTAGGTTGGACTTGGAGTCTACATGCTTAAGGACTATTTCACCCCTAGCTACGTGATCTCTTACAAAGTGATGTTTTACTTCTATGTGTTTGGTTCTAGAGTGTTGTATTGGGTTTTTGGTTAAGTTAATTGAGCTAATATTGTCAATATTGACTTGGGTCTGATTGTAGTCTAGCTGAAAGTCCTTAAGAGTATGCATCATCCATAGGAGTTGAGCTACACACTCTCCTAAGGCTACATATTCAGCTTCAGTTGTGGATAGAGCAACACAGTGTTGCTTCCTACTGCACCAACTTACTAAGCTGTTTCCTAAAAGTTGACAGCTTCCACTTGTACTTTTTCTGTCTAATTTACAACCAGCATAGTCAGAATCAGAGTATCCTGACAACTTAAAGGATGAAGTCCTAGGGTACCATATCCCTACATTTAGGGTGCCCTTAATGTATCTTAAAATTCGTTTTAGGGCTGCTAGGTGAGTCTCCTTAGCACAGGTTTGGTACCTAGCGCACATTCCTACTGAAAAAAGTATATCAGGTCTGCTGGCTGTAAGGTATAGTAGACTTCCTATCATACTTCTATAAAGTTTTAGATCTACTGGTTTGCCATCAGGGTCATTATCTATTTTCACATTTGTGGCCATTGGGGTACTTATACTTTTAGAGTTATCCATTTTAAATTTCTTAATTAGTTCTTTAGCATATTTAGATTGATGTACATAATTTCCATCCTTAGTTTGTTTGATTTGTAACCCTAGGAAAAAGTTAAGTTCCCCAACTAAACTCATTTCGAACTCATTTTCCATTATTGTTACAAATTCTTTTAGAAATTTAGAGTTAGTTGATCCAAATATTATATCATCTACGTAAATTTGGGCAATAAATATATCCTTTTCTAAAATTTTAACAAACAAGGTTGGGTCAATTTGACCTTGTTTGAATTCTTTAGAGATCAGGTAATTGGATAATCTTTCATACCACGCCCTGGGTGCTTGTTTTAGTCCATAAAGGGCTTTACTAAGTTTGTAGACATGATCGGGTTTTTCTATATCCTCAAACCCTGGGGGTTGTCCTACATAAACTTCTTCCTTAATAAGCCCATTTAAGAAGGCTGACTTTACATCCATTTGGTATAATTTAAATCCTTTATGGGATGCAAAGGCTAGTAACATCCTAATAGACTCAAGTCTAGCTACAGGGGCATAGGTTTCATCATAATCCAACCCTTCTACTTGACTGAATCCCTTAGCTACTAAGCGGGCTTTATTTCGGACTATTTCACCTTGATCGTTTAACTTATTCCTAAATACCCACTTAGTGTCAATTACGGATTTGCCCTTAGGTTTAGGTACTAACTCCCAGACTTGGTTTCTCTCAAATTGGGCTAGCTCTTCTTGCATGGCTAAGATCCAGTCAGGATCAGGTAGGGCTTCCTCAATAGTCTTAGGTTCAATCTTTGAAATCATGGCTATTTGACTAAGATTTCTATAGGAAGCTCTAGTTCTGACTCCTAAGGTTGGATCACCTACAATTTGGTCAGTTGGGTGACTGAGTCTGGGTTTCTTGGTTTTTCTAGTACTTGGCTCAGCTTCAGGTCCAGCTGGTCCAATAGGTTCAATTCTGGGTTCATTGGTTGGTTCAACTGATTCAGAAGTTGGTTCAATTGTTAAGTCATTAAAGGGTTCAGTTAGGGTTTCAGAGTTATCTTCTTGATCAGTATTTGGTGAAGCTAAGTCAGAATTATCAGATTTTGGGTTAGTTTCTTCATCAAATATTAAGTTGGTTGTTTCTTCAATTTTCTTAGTTATTTTGTTGTAGACTCTATAAGCTCTACTTGTTGTAGAGTACCCTAAAAAGATACCTGGGTTTGACTTGGATTGGAATTTTCCAAGATAGTCTTTGGTATTAAGAATATGGACTTTGCATCCAAAGACTCTAAGATAGTGTAGGTTTGGAAGTCTATGGTAGTAAAGTTCATAGGGTGTTTTATTTAACCTTTTATTAAGCAGAATCCTATTTTGGATATAGCAAGCTGTGCTAATTGCTTCTGCCCAGTAGTGGTTAGGTAGGTCAAATTCATTGAGCATAGCCCTAGCAGCTTCCTGTAAGGTTCTATTCTTTCTTTCTACTATGCCATTTTGTTGGGGGGTTCTAGGACACGAAAATTCGTGTTTATATCCATTTACTTTACAGAATTCTTCGAATCTTTGATTCTCGAATTCTCCCCCGTGGTCAGACCTAAGTCTTTTGATTTTGGTATCATTTTGATTTTCAATCAATTTACAAAAGTTGTTAAATAGGTTCAGGGTTTCATCTTTGGTCTTTAGAAACCTGACCCAAGTGAACCTAGAGTAGTCATCAATTATCACTAAGCAGTATCGGTTTCCACTTAGTGACTTGGCTCCATGTGAATCAAATAGGTCAAGGTGTAGGAGCTCAAGTGTGGTTTGGGTTTGATCAGATTGGATCAATTTGTGACTAGACTTGGTTTGTTTGCCTTGATTACAGGATTCACATATTAGGTTTTCATTATTCTTAATTTTAGGGACACCTTTGATTAAGCCAAGTTGGGTAATTTTTGAGATAGTTCTTAGATTGCAATGACCTAATCTCCTATGCCAGAGTTTTGATTGTTCTAATTGTGTTAACATGCATTTGGGTATAAGGGGAAGACTTATAGTATATACATTATTTTTCCTAGTGCCCTTAAGCATGATTTCTGAGTCTTGTGCATTTCTAATCAGGCAGTTAGAATTGTTGAAGGTAACTAAATAACCAGAGTCACATAACTGACTTATGCTAAGTAGGTTAAAACTAAAGTCTTCAACCAATAGAACTTTCTTAATAATGAAATTAGATTTAAGTTCAATATTACCTGACCCAATTACCTTGAGTGTAGCATTATTTCCAAATGCCACTGAGCCCAGGTTTTTGAACTTGAGTTTGGTGAACTTCAATTTGTCTCCAGTCATGTGTCTGGAGCATCCGCTATCTAACATCCATTGGTCCAAATCTTTATGTTCCTACACATAAAGGATTTTCGGTGATTTGGATCCAATTTGAGTTGGGATAGCTTAAATTGAGTTTCACTTCCTAGTCTGTCTCACCCCAGTCTAGGGTTTTCAAACACGTTAACCTTAAGGTTTTTGTGAGACAGGTTTGAGGGTAAAAATTAATTTTGAAAAGGAATTTTAATTTATTTTGAAAATGTTATTTTAGTTTTGAAAACAGATTTGAAAACAAATAAGTTTAGAAATTTTGAAAAATAGATTAAGTGATTTTTGAAAAAGAAATAAGTTTTGAAAACAGATTAGAATCTATAATTATTTGAAATTTGAGTTAGATTCGAATTTGACAAAAGATAATTTGAATTTGAATTTCAGAAATTGGCTTCCAGGTCTTGGCGAGGCACAAGGCCTTCTTTGGCCGTAGCCTTATGGGATCATCCACCCTTTCCTTGACAAAGCCTTTTAATGAAATTTCATTTTCAAATTAAATTAGGTCATTTTCTGGTCTAACTAGCTTGGGTCTTGGATCGGTAGCTTCGGCTGGTTTCACCAGTCTAAAGAGACCAAGTAGACTTGATCTTATTAGAGTTGGTTTCCCCAACGTACTATCATCTCACCTCCTCCCAATACTATGTTTTCAAGTTTCAAGTAATCTAGTCCTTAAATCTAAGTATTCCTTAAATCTAAGCATGGCAATTTGCAAAAATTAAATAAACAAACAATCAATCAATTAAAAAATTATCTAATTATAAAAATTGTTTTGATTTTGGCTCCCCCTGGACTAAAGCCTCTGTATGGGTTAGGCAAGATGTGAATCTTGTCCTTGGGGATCCAAAATTGATTTGAACCAGTTGGTTTAGTCAGGCACAGTTTTGGCACCCATGCCTGAACCTTAGGTCTTGACTGGTTCAGTACAGCAAAGTAAGATCTTTGCCGAGATTTGGTTCTATAGCCAAGTCCGGATCGGTTTAGAACAGACTTCTGTTTTCCCAGAATCAGATCAAGATTCTTGGAACCAGAAGTGAATCGTTCTAAAGCTGTTCTTAAGTCCTTAACTTGAGTTTTCAGGGAGGAATTCTCTGATTCAAGTTTTTCAACTTGATCAGGGGTTCCTTCCTGAAGTTCTCAGTTAAGGATTTAGAATCAGCTCCCTCTTTCAGGAGTTTTACTTCCTGTCGGAGGGACTCGATTCGGAGTTTGGCTTTCGCCAAATCTCGGGATAGATAGGAAATAAGCGAATTCAATTGTAATTTCGAAAAACCCGTTACCCTTATTTCGCCGTCGTCGGAAAATGTCAGCTTGCCGTCGTCCCGGTCTGAGTCTGAGTCAGTCTCGATTTGATCCGAAGCGGTCAGGGCTAGAAGATTGGACTGGGGTGCTTCTTCTTCTTCTTCTGAGGAAGACTCGTCCCAGGTTGCTTGGAGTGCCTTCTTCTTTCTGGTCTTTTTGGACTCCTTTAGACTTGGACACTCAGTCTTGTAGTGGCCCTTCTTCTTGCATTCGTAGCAGGTTACGTTGGGCTTGTGTTTGTCAGTTGCTGGTTCAGCTGGTTCATCCTTTCTTCGGCTTGTTCTCCGTGTGTTGGTTTGGTTCTTCAACTTTTTGTAGTAGCTTCGAGCTAGCCGGACCAGTTCAGATTGATCTTCTTCTTGATCTTCTGTTTCTGAATCTGAGGTAGACTCGGGTTCAACTTGAGTTTTCTTCTTAGTCATTCTTCCTGTTTTCCCTGCAAAGAAAGCTATACTTTTCTCGGCCAAATTGCAGTTAGTTTGTTCATGCAGTTCAAGTTCAGAGAATAACTCATCTAACTTAATTTTTGAAAGATCTCTAGAGACCTTGTATGCATCTACCATAGATGCCCACAAGGTGGTCCTAGGGAACGCGTTTAGGGCATACCTTATAAGATCACGGTTTTGAACCTGGTGACCTATTGCGTGAAGACCGTTCATCAATTCCTGGATTCTGGCATGGAGCTGGGCTGCTGTCTCGTTATCTGCCATTTTGATAGTGAAGAGCTTGTTCAGTAGCAGGTCCCGTTTGCTGATCCTTGTATCTGAAGTTCCTTCGTGGAGCTCGATCAGTTTAGCCCATAGCTCCTTGGCACTGTTGAATGGGCCTACGCGGTTCAGCTCCTCTTTTGTCAGTCCGCATTGAAGAGTCTGAGTTGCCTTGGCGTCAGCTTCAATTTTGCGTTTGAGGGCAGTGTCCCACTCTGAGTAGTTTTGTGGTACGCCATCAGCATTTGTGGGAATCATCAGTCCAGACTGGATGATTATCCACATATCCACCTGGGTTTTCAGGTGGACCTCCATTCGACTTTTCCAGTAAGGAAAGTCTTCTCCACTGAAAAGTGGAGGTCTGGCGGTGCTAAAGCCTTCTTGGATGGCCATTCGTTCTGAAATTAAAAAAAACAAGAATATTCCAAGACTTGGTCTTGGATTAGTAGTGCGGGAAGAAAAGAAATAAAAATAATTTCAAGGGGTGTTGCACCAACCTTGAAAGAAAAATTCGAACGAAAATTTAAAAAAAAATTGAGAGAGAAAAACGAAAGAAATCCGAAAAATTTTCAAACTGGTGGTTGCACCAAGTTTGAATTCCCCGCTCTGATACCACTTGTTGGATCGAGAAATGCGAGAGAGGGGGGGGTGAATGTCGCAAATCGTTCGGATTTAAAAAGAGTAAGTGCGCAGCGGAATAAAACAGAGCAAAAACAACGCTAACACGGTCGTTTTACTTGGTTCGGAGCCTGGGTCGACTCCTACTCCAAGGCCCACGGTCGTTGACCGTTTTCTGCGGGCAATTCTATAAGTTCGTAAAAGTTTACAAGAAAGATAATAACAAGAACAGTTTAGTAAACTTTAAATACAGCTCTTCGTTACCGACGTCCGGTGTAGATCGAAGTTTCGGAGCAGCGGGACGTCGTCAGCTCGAGTTGGAAGATTTCTGGAGCGTGTCGCGGAAGCAGAAGAGCGCAGAAGTGTCGCAGTGATTGATGCTTGAAGAAGGAGGTCGAGGGCCCTTTATATAGGGCCTGGGGGCGCCCTGGTCGACGGGGGCGCCCCCCACGTGGCAGCAGATCCGGTTGTTGCTCGGTCGCCGTCTGATCCCCTTATCCTCGGGATCCGGTTTGACCGGGGCGCCCGGATGACTCGGGGCGCCCGCATTGACCGGTCAAAGCCTTATCTACAGCGCTGAGCTCTCCTCGGTAAGTCTGGCTGGGGGCGCCCGGGACAGCGGGGCGCCCTGGGCGTGTAGCGCAGACGCGGCTGAGTTGGTTTGCTATGGGGGCGCCCGGGACAGCGGTGGCGCCCTGGGTATGTACTGTCGAAGTCTTTCTTGTCTTGTTGTGTTTTGTGTTCACCATGGGGGCGCCCGGGACACTCCGGGCGCCCTGGTCAGCGGTTGCCTCACTCCTTTGAGGCATTCTGAGCTGCAGACACTCGTTCCTTCGGTCCTGCATCCAGGGTTAGTCCAAAACACAATAAAACAATAAAATAATAGGTTATACAGCCTCAGCTGTCTTGGTTCTGACTTTGGTCTCCAAAATGGAGCCCTAGGTCGAACCGACGCCTAATGTTCCCTCAAGGGGAACGCGTCCTCACCTACTCCTCTCGGGAGAATTTACCTGGTGCCAACCGGCTCCTCCAGTTGGACTTTTGCCCAGCAGTCCTTCGCCAGGTCTTGAGGTACCAAGCTGCCCTTCGCTTGGTGCCTAGCAGCCCTTCGCTAGGTCTTTTCTTCTGGCAGTCCTTCGCCAGTGCCTAGCATTCCTTCGCTAGGGCTTTGTCCATTCTGGCAGTCCTTCGCCAGTGCCTAGCATTCCTTCGCTAGGGCTTTTCCATTCTGGCAGTCCTTCGCCAGTGCCTAGCATTCCTTCGCTAGGGCTTTTCCTGTACACTCAAGAAACTTGTTAGACACCAATTAACCCTTAACTTTTGAACCCTTTTGCCAATATCAAAACACAGGTTTGNTGTTTGGGTCCGGGTGCATGTTGACATCGATGTGGGTTCGTAATTTTAAAATTAATTACGTGCATCGGAAGGTTTAGCATAAATAATTTCTCTAAATCATTTAACCACACATCTAAGCATGCAATTTTATCTTGTGTAGACATGATTATATATTTAAAATTTTTGAAGAAACGTAAACTAATTTACATATTACCTCGCGTAACTCGAAGGAAGGGACGTGATCCAACCGTAAGCGTCCCTTGGAAGCTCCGCCTCTATTCGCGTCCACGCCGAGTATCTTCGGGATGACTTCGCAAAGCCACGAGTTTCATATTCTCGAGAACTACTAGATTCTCCATGAACGCGACAAGAAAAACCAAGAGAGAAGTCGGAAGACTAACCACAAAAGGATGGTCGGCTGGTGCTCCTTCTTGGGGCTGGTTGGCGCAAGGCAAGAAGGGGAGAAGAGGAGAGAAAGAGAGGGAGAGAGCCTATGCCTTCATCTCTATTATTATCACCCAAGCCTTGCCTTGGGTCCTTTATATAGTGGCCTCTCGACCATCAAGCCTCTCAAATATGGAATAATTTATTCAATCATGCCAAGTTTGATTTTATATCATGGTTAAAATCATATTTTAATTCATGATAAAAAATCAATCAAGTCTCTTCTCTCTTATGGAATAAATTTCCTTATCATGGTAAATCAATCCATGATTGATTTTATAAAATAAACCAATCCATGGTTCATTTTAATTTCCATGAAAAATAAACCAAACCTTGGTTTATTATATAAAAATTTATATCATCCATAATTTTATAAAACAAACCACACTTGGTTTATTTTATAAATTGAACAAAAAACTTGGTTCTCTCCCTTTGTTGTGGCCGGCCAAGCAAAGAGGATGGAGCCCCTCTTTGGCTGGCCCATCAAAGCCAAGCCCCAATGAATTAAACTTATTTAATTCATTTATTAAGTCTTCAAAAGACTTAGCCATTTTACGCTTCCGATGCGTCTCTGAAAAATTCAGATTCGACTTATCGTTTGGCTTAACCAAACTTAATCTCTCTTGATTGGAAAATCCAATTTTTAACTCGTTTTAAATCCTTCGGATTGCTCGTAGTGCGTGTGACTAAATAGACTTTCGATTTACGTTGGCCATCTATAATTAATCAATTATAGAACGATCATGAGTGACACCTTGTAGTACATCATGATCCCCAATTAATTGAAAGATCAACGGTTGACCTCAGAAACAATTCTGAAACCCTTCAGCAGCTATAATGAATCGTGCCCCATTCCCTTTACCATCTTATACCCACTTGGTTCAGGACATGGTCTATGTCTGTCAGTCCCCACTAGGCTGACTACGTCACACCTAGCCTAAGTAACGTTTTCTCGTCCTACGGATTCTAATTACTCTCATGTATTTAAGAGATTCATACTCTGAACATGTCATGCTCTGGCCAGAGGCTTCGAGTAATAATCCAACGATTGGCCTCGGGTATACATCTCCTCGCAAGGAGTGGTGAATCCTTTGTAGGCTGTTCAAACATCTTCGGGCACTTCGGCTTATACCCAATCATCCTGGGTCCACACCTCCTTGGAGATGCTTGCTTAAGATGTCAACGTATAACTCTCCATGACCAAGATGACTTGAACACCGCAAGTCAAAGGAGCATCGCACTTAAGCTGCAGTAAGAACTTCACTGACATATCTATATGTAGACTACCATATGAAATTTTACAGCCAGTCACTCCAATGAACTAGTTCCCTTAACTAGCATTCATGTTTATCTCCGGACATCTCAATGTCACCAGCCAGTGAAAATCAGCTGATTAGAGAATAACCCATGCTAATCTCAACAGAATTGATAGTGTCCGTATTTATCAATTCATCGACTAGGGACAATTTCAATACTTCACAATTGCACATGTAGAGATAATCACTAGTTATGAATTCATCACAAATTCTCTCATGCTGTGAATTGTATTGCGGATATTCTGTAAATGAGTTTAAGATCTCAATCAAATACACAAACATGTATACTCAAATAGTGAATTTTCATTTATTAAAATAAATGATTACAATCATAAGGCGATTGCCTTAGGACACTTCTCTCATATCACTAACAGTGTGTGGGAGCATGCCCACTTATAACTCGCGCGAGCAAGAGTCTGGACACTCGGTCGGGGCATGCCCAGGGAACGTGGGCCGTCACGCGTCCGGCTGGGAGCCGAGCCGAGGGGTGCGTTAGAGCATGCCCACTTATAACTCGCGAGAGCGAGAGTCTCGATACACGGTTGGGTCATGCCCAGGGAGCATGGGCCGCCACGCGTCCCACTGGGAGCCAAGCAGAGGTGTAGCGACCCGCCTTCTCTGCCTTAGACTGATCATTACTTTCTTTACTTCTTGACTCTAATGCACGACTAAGAATGCGGAAATCCTTTTTTTTTTCTTCTCAATTTAAATCTATCTATGATATACTAACTCTAATAGTCATGCATGATACAATGGCATACTTCCTTTCTCTAGAGCTTCACTGCAACGGTACCAGTCGACTGCCCTCTGACCAGTCGACTGGTATCGGCCACAGAAAGTTTCTGGGCGCGACACCAGTCGACTGGCCTCTTGGCAGTCGACTGATGCATCGAACAGAAGCTACTGTTCGATAGGCCAGTCGACTGATACTGAACCAGTCGACTGGCACGCCTGGAAATCTGAATTTCAGATTCAAGGCCTTGTTTCAAAACTCCACCAAACCTATACTTTCGAGCCATACAAAATCATGACACCATTTCTATACTCTATACTAGTTTTCCAAACAATTTAGCCAATCAAAACGAATCCATAAACTTGAAATTAGGACTTTTGCTGGATTTAGCAAGTTATGAAAGTCTATATAAACTTTAGGCTAAAGTTTGTACCAAGCATAACTTCTAACCATTGAAACTCATTACACAAAATTCTATAACATCACTAAGGCATTATGAAATGAGAAAGCAACTTTTCTAAGCATAATTGAGCAATAAAACTTAATTCAAAAGAGAAACTAGCACTATCTTGGCACATGCATCAATAACTCCAACAAAGTATCAATATTCTAAACTACTCACACTTCTACTCATCCAATACAATCATAAGGATATGTATGCTAAATGAAATGACATGGAATCTTTACTCTAAGAAATTGAGCATGTAAAACTATCCAAAGCTTAAACGTTCGCTAAAACTCCATAAAGCAATAACTTGGAATTTGAATAAACTTAAACATTGTAATTCAAATAACTAAATTGTCTCGTCTCAAGGATCTCTCCAAAATCAGCCACCACACACACGTCGCTCAGCATCGCCTTGTCGCCTTCCTTCAGAATTGCTTGTCTTTACCTTTACCTACAGTAAGAGGAAATGCATCTATAAGCATAAAGCTTAGTAAGTACTATCTAGCTCACAAAATCTCGAAATGTGCAAACATGCTTCTTGAACAATATGAAATCACATGAGATACTTATATGCTTGAAAGAAACACTAAGAACATGTATAACTCAAAAACATGCATACTCAAGCATTAATAAATCTTAACTCACTTTTCTTGGCTTAACTTGAAACTTTAGCAATCCTTTAACTTAAAATCTTTCTTTAACTCTTTGAAAACTTTCTTAAACTTTAGAAAACTTTGCTAAAGCATATACTTGAAAATAATAATCACTTGGATCCACTGAAGACGTAAGTATCATCTCATGCGCGTTCCCTAAAAGGTTGGGGTAGCGAGCCACCAATCCTAATAGAGCAGACCTTGGTCTACCAGGGCCAAGACCTTGGAATTGGACACCTGGATTTCTTTAACGACGCCCTTGGATGCCGGGTACTGGCCTTGGAAAATAAAATAGCTTTTCTTTCTTTTCTTTCTTATCTGTAAATGCCTTGGCATTTTCTCGAGCACCTTGCATGCTAAAATCCCTAAGTCTTGACTTTTGAGGATTTCTTAAGGCCTTGGCCTTTTCTTTTCTTATCTTTATCTTCTCTTTTCTTTTCTCATAACTTTCTTAGCCCCTAATCTCATATAGGGTGCTTAATCAAACTTATACAAGCATATAATGAACTAAGATCACATGAAAAATCTCAAACTAAAGGTAAATGTCTCTTTTAAAACTTTTAAAGGAAATTCTTGCGGAAAAAACCGCCTCTTACTGCAGGTGAGCAGTACTTACATTGATATCTTGGACTTACAACCAAGAACGGCGTCGGAGGTTCGGAAGAAAATTAAGATCTCGGAGAATTCTTCGCGCCTACGCGTTCCTCTCGTCGCGGGGATCCCGAATATAGGAATATCTCTCGGAGGAGAGCCTTGGCCGGCCCCTAGGGCTTGGTGTTGGTGTCGCCCAAGAGAGGAGGAAGAGAGGGTTTGGGCGTCGCACGGCTAGGGTGAGGAAGAGAAACCCAAAATTCTAATTTCCTCTCTTTAATCATCTATTTATACTATCTTTATGAAAAAGTGTAACTACTCTATAAATATATTTCTCTCCATCTTCTGTTGTGCTTGATACCCTAGCCCAGCCGGTTCCGTGCGCGCCTGCTCTCCTGGTGGTCGCGGGTTCGAACCCCCTGCTGCCCTTAAATGTTTTTCTTTCTTTTTTTTTTAAAATACTAAAAGGACTCGGAAAATTCCATAAAAATATTCTAAAAATTCCTAAAAATATCTAGAATATTTCTAAACCATTTTAAAATAATTCTAAGGACTTTAAGAACTAAAAATGGAAATTTTGGGGCGTTACAAGAGGGGTGCGTGGTGTTGGGACCGGGTGCATCTTGACAAGGATACGGGTTCGTAAATTTTAAAATATTTACGTGCAGCGGAAGAATTAGCATAAATAATTTCTCAAATTATTTTAACCTCATATCTAGCATGCGACCATATGATGTGTTGACATGATCATAAATTAAAATTTTACGAAAAGTAAACTAATTTACTTAGTACCTCGCGTAACTCGAAGTAAGGGACGAGATCCAACCGTAGCGTCCCTTGGAAGCTCCGCCTCTATTCGCGTCCACACCGAGTTCTCTTCGGGATGACTTAGCAAAGCCACGAGTTTTGTGCCGACGAGAACTACTAGATTCTCCAAAGACACAACTAGAATATCAAGAGAGAGATATGGAAACTAACCACCAAGTAACGGAATCTAGATTCCGTGAAGGGAGGAAGGAGACGCGACCCGCTTCGTCTTGGTGGTGGCTCACGGCTAGGGAAGGTGGCGCCGGCCCTAGAGGGAGAAGGTCGCGCCGACCCTAGAGAGAGAAGGTGCGCCGGCCCTAGTGAGAGAAGGGGCGCCGACCCTAGAGAGAGAGAGAGAGAATAAGGGAGAGAGAGAGAGCTTCTTAATCTCTTGATTAATTGAAATTCAAGGCTTGCCTTTGGTTCCTTTATATAGTAGTCTCTCCATTGCCAAGTCTCCCTTTTAACGGAATTAACGGAATAAATTTTCATAAGAAATTTATCTTATAAATTTTCTTATGAATTATTCCGTTATGCCAAGTTTTATTACAACTAACTTAATAATAAAATAAATACATCTCTCCTTTTAATTATGGAATAAAATTTGTATAAAATTTTCTTATCATGGAAAAATCAATTCATAATTGATTTTATAAATTAAAATTAAACCAATTCATGGTTCATTTTAATTTCCATAAAAAGAATAAATTTCTACAATTTTCTTTATATAAATTTCTTTATATAAATCTCTTTATATTAATTTATTTATCCATAATTTTATAAAACAAATCGCGCTTGATTTATTTTATAATTTAAACCAAATTAATTGGTTTCTCTCCTTGTGGTGGCCGGCCAAACCGGCCTCACCAAGCCAAATCTCTCGCGAATTAAACTCATTTAATTCGCCCGATAAGCCTTCAAAAGACTTAGCCATTTTAAGCTTCCCATGCGCATCTGATAAATTCAGATTCGACTTATTTCTCTTGATTGAAAAATCTAATTTTCAACTGGTTTTAAATCCCTCGGATTACTCGTAGTGCGTGTGACTAAATAGGCTTTCGATTCATGTTGGCCGTCTATAATCATCCAATTATAGAACGTTCATGAGTGGCACCTAATAGTACATCATGACCCCCAATTAATTGAAAGATCAACGGTTGACCTCAGAAATTATTCTGAAACCCTTCAGCAGCTCCAATGAGTCGTGCCTCATTCCCTTCACCATCTTATACCCACTTGGTTCAGGACACGGTCTATGTGTGTCAGTCCCCACTAGGCTGACTACGTCACACCTATCCCAAGTAATGTTCTCTCGTCCTTTGGATTTCTAATTACTCTCATGTATTTTAGAGACTCATACTCTAAACATGTCATGCTCTGGCCAGAGGCTTTGAGTAACAATCCGACGATAGGCCTTGGGTATACATCTCCTCGCAAGGAGTGGTGAATCCTTTGTAGGCTGTTCAAACATCTTCGGGCACTTCGGCTTATACCCAACCATCCTGGGTCCACACCTCCTTGGAGATGCTTGCTTAAGATGTTAAAGTATAAGTCTCCATGACCAAGATGACTTGAATACCGCAAGTCAAAGGAACATCGCACTTAAGCTGCAGTAAGAACTTCACTGACATGTCTATATATTAGATTACCATATGAAGTTTTACAGCCAGTCACTCCAATGAACTAGTTCCCTTAACTAGCATTCATGTTTATCTCCGGGCATCCCAATGTCACCAGCCAGTGAGAATCAGCTGATTAGAGAATAACCCATGCTAGTCTCAACAGAATCGACAGTGTCCGTATTTATTAATTCATCGACTAGGGATATTTTCAATACTTCACAATTGCACATGTAGAGATAATCACTAGTTGTGATTCCATCACAAATTCTCTCATGCTGTGAATTGTATTGCGGACATTCAGTAAATGAGTTTAAGATCCCAATCAAATACACAATCATGTACACTCAAATAGTGAATTTTTATTTATTAAAGTAAATGATTACAATCATAAGGCGATTGCCTTAGGACACTTCTCTCATATTACTAACACGTGGGAGCATGCCCACTAATAACTCGCGAGAGCGAGAGTCTGGACACTCGGTCGAGTCATGCCTAAGGAGCGTGGGTCGCCACGCGTCCGCCCAAGAGCCGAGCCGAGGGGTGCATGGGAGCATGTTCACTTATCCTCGCGAGAGCGAGAGTCTGGACACTCGGTCAGGTCATGCCCAGGGAGCGGGGGCCACCACGCATCCGGCTGGAAGCTGAGCCGAGGGGTGCATGGGAGCATGCCCACTTATAATTCGCGAGAGCAAGAGTCTGGACACTCGGTCGGGTCATGCCCAGTTACCGTGGGCTGCCACGTGTCCTGCTGGGAGCCGAGCCAAGGGGTGCGTGGGAGCATGCCCACTTATAACTCGCGAGAGCGAGAGTCTGGACATTCGGTCGAGTCATGCCCAGGGAGTGTGGGGCGCCACGTGTCTGGTTGGGAGCCGAGCCGAGGGGTGCGTGGGAGCATGCCCACTTATAACTCGCGAGAGTGAGAGTCTAAACACTCGGTTGGGTCATGCCCGTGGAGCGTGAGCCGCCACGCGTCCGGCTGGTAGTCGAGCCAAGGGGTGCGTGGGAGCATGCCCACTTATAACTCGCGAGAGCGAGAGTCTGGACACTCGGTCAGGTCATGCCAGGGAATGTGGGCCACCACGCGTTGTTGGGATCGGGTGCATGTTGACATGAATGCGGGTTCGTAATTTCAAAATTAATTACGTGCAGCGGAAGGTTTAGCATAAATTATTTCTCTAAATCATTTAACCACACATCTAAGCATGCAATTTTATCTTGTGTAGACATAATCATATATTTAAAATTTTGCAGAAACGTAAACTAATTTACGTATTACCTCGCGTAACTCGAAGGAAGGGACGAGATCCAACCGTAAGCGTCCCTTGAAAGCTCCGCCTCTATTCGCGTCCACGCCGAGTATTTTCGGGATGACTTCGCAAAGCCACGAGTTTCGTGTTCTCGAGAACTACTAGATTCTCCGAGAACGCGACAAGAAAAACCAAGAGAGAAGTCGGAAGACTAACCACAAAAGGATGGCCGGAATCAAAATTCCGGCGAAGCAAAAGAAGAGGCTTGCGGCAAAAAGAACCTTGCGGCAAACTCCAATTCTGGCAGCACCTTCTTCCGGCAGCAGGTGGTGGTCAGCAGGGAAAGGTCAGGGGCAGCCGGCTGGTGCTCCTTCTTGGGGCTGGTTGGCGCACGACAAGAAGAGGAGAAGAGAAGGAGAGAAAGATAGGGAGAGAGCCTATGTCATCATCTCTATTATCATCACCCAAGCCTTGCCTTGGGTCCTTTATATAGTGGCCTCTCAACCATCAAGCCTCTCAAATATGGAATAACTTATTCCATCATGCCAAGTTTGATTTTATATCATGGTTAAAATCATATTTTAATTCATGATAAAAAATCAATCAAGTCTCTTCTCTCTTATGGAATAAATTTCCTTATCATGGTAAATCAACCCATGATTGATTTTATAAAATAAACCAATCCATGGTTCATTTTAATTTCCATGAAAAATAAACCAAACCTTGGTTTATTATATAAAAATTTATATCATCCATAATTTTATAAAACAAACCACACCTGGTTTATTTTATAAATTGAACCAAAACTTGGTTCTCTCCCTTTGCTGTGGCCGGCTAAGCAAAAAGGATGGAGGCCCTCTTTGGCCGGCCCATCCAAGCCACGCCCCAATGAATTAAACTTATTTAATTCATCTATTAAGTCTTTAAAAGACTTAGCAATTTTACGCTTCTGATG
The DNA here is from genome assembly GCA_024364735.1 of Boesenbergia rotunda. Taxonomy (NCBI): domain Eukaryota; kingdom Viridiplantae; phylum Streptophyta; class Magnoliopsida; order Zingiberales; family Zingiberaceae; genus Boesenbergia; species Boesenbergia rotunda. The sequence continues at coordinate 60,996 of JAGFNQ010008013.1, forward strand.
CGTCTCTAAAAAATTCAGATTCGACTTATCGTTTGGCTCAACCAAACTTAATCTCTCTTGATTGGAAAATCCAATTTTCAACTCTTTTTAAATCCTTCGGATTACTCGTAGTGCGTGTGACTAAATAAGCTTTAGATTTATGTTGGCCGTCTATAATTAATCAATTATAGAACGATCATGAGTGGCACCTAGTAGTACATCATGATCCCCAATTAATTAAAATATCAACGGTTGACCTCAGAAATAATTTTGAAACCCTTCAGCAGCTATAATGAATCATGCCCCATTCCCTTCACCATCTTATACCCACTTGGTTCTGGACATGGTCTATGTGTGTCAGTCCCCACTAGGCTGACTACGCTACACCTAGCCCAAGTAACGTTTTCTCGTCCTACGGAATCTAATTACTCTCATGTATTTAAGAGATTCATACTCTGAACATGTCATACTCTGGCCAGAGGCTCCAAGGGATGATAGAATTGGTAACCTTTTGTTTCCTTAGGGTATCCAATAAATAGACATTTATCAGACTTAGCGTCCAATTTGTCTGATACAGTCCGCTTTACATAAGCAGGACAACCCCATATCTTTAGGTGAGATAAATGAGGTTTCTTACTATTCCACGTCTCATATGGAGTAGTAGAGACTACCTTGGTTGGGACTCTGTTTAGTAAGTAAACAGCTGTCTTAAGCGCATAGCCCCAAAAGGATTTTGAAAGAGTTGCATGATTCATCATAGATCTAACTATGTCTATCAAGGTTCGGTTACGCCTCTCAGATACACCATTATGCTGTGGTGTATATGGCGGAGTTCATTGAGACAATATCCTATTGTCCCTAAGATAATCTTGAAATCTTGACTTAAGTATTCACCATCCCGATCGGATCGAAGTATCTTAATACTTTTGCCAAGCTGTTTCTCTACTTCACTTCTGAACTCTTTGAATTTCTCAAAAACTTCAGATTTGTGTTTCATTAAGAACGCATACCCGAATCGTGAGTGATCATCGATAAAGGTAATGAAGTAGCTATAGCCTCCTTGTGCAAGAGTTGACATTGGTCCACATACATCAGCATGTATTAGACCAAGCAATTCTCCCACTGGATTTCCTTTTCCGGAAAGGGTAATTTGGTCATCTTGCCTTTTAAGCATGATTCACATGTATCAAATGAATCGGGTTCAAATGATTCCAGAATTCCACATCGGTGTAATTTGGTCATGTGTTTCTTACTTACATGGCCAAGACGACAATGCCACATATAGGAGTCTATTTGATTATTTATTCGAGCACGTTTGTTGCTAACTTTGATATTGAAAACATCACCGGATAAATCTAACATGTAGATACCATTGCATAAAGTTCCGGTCCCATAAAGAACACCATTTAAAGTTATGTAACAGCAATTGTTACTAAAAGTTAAATGATAACCCTTTTCATTCAAGGCTGAAATAGATACAATGTTTTTTATTAACGAAGGAACAAAATAACAATTATCCAATTCTAAGACAAGTCCAGTAGGGAGCTTTAGCAAATATGTTCCGATGGCAACAACAGCAATCTTTGCTCCATTTCCAACTCACAAATTCGCTTCTCCCTTGACGAGTCTTCTTCTATTCCTTAGCCCCTGTATGTTATTACATATATGTGAGCTACACCCAGTATCAAGTACCCAGGTGTCCGAGGAAATAGAGTGACATTCAATAATGAAGATACCTGAAGAGGATGGGGCATCGGATGCCTTCTTCTTCAAGGACTTAAGATAAACCTTGCAGTTTCTTTGCCAGTGGCCCTCCTTGCCACAGTGATGACAAGTGCCTTTTGGTGCCTTTTCAATCTTTTTGGCCTTTTTCTTCCTTCCCTTATTTTGTTCTTTGGGCTTCCTCTTAGAGCCTTTCTTTGAGGAACCAACTAACAGTACCGTCTTCTGATCCTACTTTACAGAAGGCTCTACAGTCTTCAGCAGGTTAAGTAACACAAGAATGGTAGTCTCCAGTTTGTTCATCCGATAGTTCATCACAAACTGTGAGTAACTCTTGGGCAAACAATCAAGAATTAAGTCAATACTTAGTTCGTGATCCATTGCAAATCTGAGTGAGCCTCGTCGCTCAATGTACCCCAATATTTTCAACATAAACTGTGAAATAGAAGTGCCTTCCTGCATCTTAGAGGTGAAGAGGAGTCTGGAGACCTCAAACCTTTCAGATCTCGCCTGCTCGTCAAACAGCTCATGAAGATGGAAGACGATGGTATGAGCATCCATATGCTCATGCTGCTTTCGTAGCTCAGGTACCATAGCGGCCAGCATGATGCAACTCGCAAGTTCAGAATCAGCCACATGTTTCTGATAGGCCACTAACTGGTCTGGAGTTGCATCATCAGGAGGATGGTTGGGAAGTTGTTCGTTAAGGACATAAGCAAGCTCTTCTGCCTTGAGGACTATTGACGGCCCCGAAATACTAGGTTAAAGTTGTCACGAATTGTGGGACCATCAGAATTTAATATGAATGATAGCAGGAAACCCTTTTACAATCAAAAATATGAAAATGTAGTAAAGGGGCCAGAGGTCGTATTTTTCTCGGAGCTAGTTGTCGTGTTTGATTCGAGCTTGGTTTATGTGTCGTTTGTGTTTTTGGGTTTCAAACAAGTAATTGAATTTTGGGTTGTAATCGAAAATGAAATTGCAATGGAAAAGTAAGAACCTTGAACTAATGAACTAAACAAGAAGTTGGCACTAAAGAACTCAACTAATGGAAACCTAATTAAGCACTTACCAAATTTTTGGGAAACTGATTTCTGATTTCAACAAACAACAGAAATGCTAAGCAATGAGGTAAAGGCAATGATGGGAGTTTTCGGAAATAAACAAGTCTAACACACTTACTAGCATGCGAAATGTAGAACTGAAACAAACAATGCAACTCAACTAGCTAAAGTGTTTTTGGAAGCCAACCACTGCCAAAAAAATTTAGAAATGAGTGAATGCAAACTTATTGATTTCAAACACAATCTTATGCCACAAAAACAAGTTAAATTTCGATGCAAATAGATCCAAAGCATGTGGCACGCAAGCTAAACACTTTGTGCCAAAAACTAACACCAACTTTATGAAATAAGTAAACTTTCTGCTCAATTGTTTAAGCTGAGTGGTTCAATTGGGAAACAAGGGTAGTAGGAAAGAACTAAGCAAGACTAAGGCAAGGAGTTCAAAGCTAAATCAGAACTTGAGAAACAAAGAAAATTCAGAAATGAGATATGCAGAAATTCAGACTTGATGTTCAGAAATTCAGCACAAGGCTTGGGCGCAAAACACAAACAACTAATATTGATTGCACTGATTGAAATGCTAGAAAACTAAGCTGGAAAAAACCTAATGTTCACTTAGCAAGAATTCAGAAACTATGCAACTGGAAATTGCAGAAAACAGATTGAGTTTTTCAAACATGAGATGGCACGCAACAATGGAGTTTATACGCAGAAATTAAAGCCGGAAACAAGCTAAAATGAAGTGTAACTACTCACTAACAAGTGACTTAACTAACTAGACTGAAAAATTAAAGCAAACTACAGTAGAAACACATCTGAAAACTAACTTAACTAATCTGAAAATTTCATATTCAGCTGATACGCAATTGCAGAAATTAAAGGATTAGCTACAGAATTTTCTTCCGCAATAGATCAATGGTTAAGCTAGCTAATGCAAAACAAATTCGAGCAACTAATCTAAGTGCAAGGAAACATAACTAGAAATTACTTAACAGAAACTAGTGAAATGGGACTGAAAATTCTGATGTGCAATAATTCAGCTTGGCACGCAGCAACACAACTTGGCACGCAGCAAACTAAACAAAAGTGAACTGAAATTTAACTCAATTGATCACTAAACAAGTTCCTAAATTACTGAACTCAAATATTAAAAACCTAATGAAACCAAACAATTCAGAAATGGAAAGTAAGATAGCTGATAAAACTGAAAATCTAAAACAGAGTTGCGGAGAAATGAAACTACATGCAAAAACTGAATTGTAAACTAATTAAACTACTCCTCGATTCCTTCCAGAGCTCACAATCTTCTTGGTCGTCAAGCAAGAGCTGGCTTCGAACCCCTAGGCTCAACAAATCAGTGGAAAACAACTTCAATCCATCAATTCTGCTCAAACTGCTTCAGCTGGGAAAATTCCGATCCGAGCTCTTCAATCACGGCTTGTTGAGCTGCGATGAAGATTTGGAGGCGACCTGAGCTCACCTAAGAACCCCTACAAGTGGCTCAGGTGATCTGAAATTGATTGTAACTGAGATTTAAGCTCCCGGACCACAGAGAATGTGAAACCCTCAACAACTCTGTCCGGATAGAAGTCGAGCTGAATTCTTGATCGAAACTATCTTCCAAGGATTCAGATTATGATCTACGGATAAAATCGAGGTGGTCACGCCTTCTTGGATGGAAAATTTGCTGAAACGATGAAGAACAAACGAAAACGATGAAGAACGGCGAAGACGTGACGAGGGTGAGCTGCGCAGGATTTCTGATTAAATACATAGGAGTGGACGGTCCAGATTGATTTGGATGAATCCAACGGCTGATCTTGCTCTGATTTGACCCAAATTTTGATGATGATGATCTGGGGTCAGGATCTGCCTCATGATAGCTCGGATCCTCTAGATGTGCAACGGATGGTTCAGATCAACCTAATCTTTGAATGGACGATCTAGAGCCCTCCGAGCTTGATCCAACGGTTGATTAAGCTCTGATTGGAATGAAACCTTCAGATCTTGATCAGGGTGCTTGATCAACCCTAGCCCTAGCTCGGATTGCTTCAGATGGTCCCGGATGGCTCAGATCTAGTCACTCTTGAATCGGACGGCCCAGATTTAATCATAATCTTGATAATTCGATCCGGGTCACTTCCGACTCAAGTTTGACCCAATATGCCCTAGATCCATGAACCTTTCATGCCTACAAAAATAGATCAAGAATTTAGTGGCCAATTAATCCAAATATGTATAAATTTGCAATTAAGTCCTAAATAAGAGTAAGTTCTAGTACCTAGGGCAATTTCATAATTAAGCAATAAAAACATAGGTCAAACATGGATTTTAGCAATTAAAATAATCAACAAAATGGTATCTATCAACTCCCCCACACTTAACCTTGAGCGTCTCGCGAAACCACTAAGTATGTATCCCCTAGATTTCTTAAGCATAATTAGAAGCAAATGAAAAGAAATCACCTAAGGTTGTCAATTCTCAAAAATCTAAGCTCTATGGATTAGTATCTTGTCCTTAAATCAACAACTTAGCCTTTTCATCTATCATGAGTCATTGAGATGAATTCAACTCACTAGCCTTTCAAGGAAAATTTTGGTGGCTCTCTCCTTAAGTTCTAAGTTGATGATTTGGGAAGTGGAGCTCACTCAAACACACATGCTTCTTGCACTACCATAGGCTTGCTTATTATCTACTCTCCACCATTAATCATGATTAGGATTCACATCTACAAAAACAAATAAAAGCATGGAAAATGGTAAGAAATGGAGTAAAAATTAAGGAAATGGAAAAATTGATAAAGTGGAAGACTTGAGTGCTCAAGTATGTTTCTGATGCTCGTTGCTTCTCTATACAGTCCCCTAATGATCTCAAAAGTGTTGTGAAGTCAAACTATGGCATTGCCCTTTAAGAATTTGATAAAAAGTCCTCACTAGTCATTTTGTGCCAATTTTGCCATTTGCGTGCCAATTTCTTCCTTTTCTTTTCTCTTTCTCTTGGTCAGCTACTGAATTCATTTTCTGCTTTCTTTTCCTCTAGTGGAGTCAAAAAGGTAGTGGAACAAAGATGTAATTCGGATGAGAAACATTCCACTAAATTCATGAGGCCGAAACTCCTTTGTGTGCCCCTTTTGTTTCTTCCTTATTTTTTTTCTTCTTAGCTAAAATTTTCTTCTGAAATGACCAGCAGTGGTTGCTCTCAACACTTTGTGACACCTTTGTGTGCTTCATTCCTTGATTCACAGCTCCTAGAGAACCCAATTCAGCTGAAGTTGATACACACTTGTGCCTAAACTGCTTTAATGGAGTGCAACCTTCTGAAAATTTCTCAGTTTTCTTTTTTCTTCTTGCAGATTCCACAACAACTCTTCACAACTTTTTCAGCACTTTGTAGCTTCCCTTGCATTCAGTTCGCATTATTTCAGCAGCTACAAGTCAATCCCCAGCAGATTACAAGCTATCCCTTTGGCACAAACATTTTAGAAATTTTCTTTTTCTTCTTGAAATGTTTCTATTCAACTCTCAATTCTATACAGCTGCAGTTCTTCTTCTAGCAGGGTTTCCAGATTTTTATTTCTTGATCAGCTCAGAATTCTGCTTAAGCTTCAGATTTTCCAGCTCAGAATTTCTACATTTTTCCCACTGCAATTCATCTGATTTCTTGGTCACTGCACTTTATTGCAAATGTCTTTTCTCTGTTTTTTTCGAAATCCAATCAGCCACCTCCTTGTGATCAGTAGTGGATGGCTCAACAATTTATGGCATGTTCATGTACTCAATTTCCGGATGAATAGCCCTAACAACCACTTTCAGTTTTCAAGTTGGTACAAAACTGATTTTGTGGTGTCTCAATTTAAGTCTTTCATGTGTTTCAATTCTGAATTCTTCCCAACACAGGTTCAACAACACCTCTTCACAGATTTCATCAGTCTTGCAGCTATCTTCGAACTCAGCTTGTAACATTAGATCAGATTTGGTCAGCTTCACATTCAATCCTTCAAGATTATTCAACACTTTGCAGCTTACTCATTTCAGCAACTATCCTTGCAATTCAGCATCAGATTTTTAGCTTCTTTACAGCTTCTATGCAGCTGCAATTCGTTGGTTGCCTTACATCAGTTAGCATCCATTAGTGTAGTGTAGAATTTGAATTATTCCACTTGAAATTTCTGCCCACAAAGTTGAATTTCAGCCAACTTCTTCCATTTGCTGCTCTACTTCGAAACTTCTAGCAGCCATTTGTTTTTCTTAGATCCGAAATTGAATGTGCACCTTCAACTTCAGATACATTTTACACTTAATATCTTGATTCATAGCTTCTCAAAATTCAGATTCCTCTTCAAGTTGATACAATCTTAGTCCCATTAGTATTCATAGCTTCTTAAAAACTTTTCCTAGCTGCATTTCAGCTTACATGTTCCATCTTACTGCTCTCCAGAACCTCTAGTAGCTGTCGAATGATTTGCTTAGGTTCTTATCAGCTCCCGTTGCAACTAAACCCAATATCAGCTCAAATTCAGATTTAAAGCTTTGGTTCAGACTGTGTTCAGCTCCCTCTCAGAATTCTTTCTTACATTTGTTAACTTCCCGCAACAGCTCTCCTTGCAATCAGCTCAGAATTTCCTGCTTCTTAGCTATTCTCAGACTATTTTCAGCTGCTTCAAATTCAAGTCTCGGCAGATTACAGCTCTCCCTTGCTTCAATTCAGATTTTTCAGCTTCTTTTCAGCTTTGTTCAGCTTTCAACCGAATTCACTTGGCATGGAATTTCTACACTTGGTTCAAGTTAATACAGCTGCAAATCATTCCATTCCATTCCTAGATCAGTAGATTGGATTTCCAGCTTAGATTTTCTGCAATTGGTCTTAGCTGTAACATACCAGATCTTACAACTCTATAATTCCTTCATATCAGTTGGCATCTAGAAGTTATCAAGTGGTTTTGATTAATTCTGCTCTGCAATCCTTTGCAACAAAACTCAGTATCGGCTCACACTAGACTCCAATAACAAATCTGCACAGATTTTTTTCTCTCTTCTGTCTTGGCACCTGCAGCTATCTTAGCTTTTCTGATCTCCAGAATTCTGCAGCTACCCTTGCATTCAGTATTTGTCATTCCAATGCAGTGCAGATTTCCCAGCTGCAGATTCAGATTTAGCTCAGCTTCCTCTCAAAGAGTTTCTGAAATTACAGCCAATTATAGCTGCAATTCTGCTATTTCATTCCATTTAAAAAAAACCTTGGCATAGAATTCCTTAGATCTTCAATTCATTGCTTGACTTCTTCCGGAATTTGGCTTCAATTTGATGGTTGCGTGCCACTTAGACCTTGGCACACAATTTCTTCTTCATCAACCAATTTGAGCTTGGCAATGTAAGCTTGGATCTTCAAATTATAATCAAGAATCTAGATGCCCTCATTGGTTCCATCCTCAACCATTTCTTCTTGCTCATTTTTGCCACCAACTCACTCAAACTCATCTTTGGCACATGGAATTGAAAAAAAAAATTTTGTTCGAAATGAAGTGCATCCTTGATAAAAATTGCTTCCAAATCACTAGTCACTCCCCCACACTTAAATCTTTGTCCGTCTCGGGCAAAGTAGCATCAAGAAAACATCCCAAGCAAACAAATCCATAGAAAAATTGAGGTTAAGATTAGGAATAAGGAAAGACAAATAGAATAGACATGATTTTTGCCAAAATTAATGGGAAAAGGTGAACAAAGTGATTAGTCTCTATAGATGTGATCCAATCATCGAAATATGGTTTTGAATGAACCTAAGCAAGTTCTAGAGTTCAATAACATATGTGTATCACAAATATAAGGCTACTTCTCACTAGGCAAAAATAATTCATCTCAAGTCCTCAATCAAGAATCTAAGGAAAAGTAGTACTCAAGCATCCAAGATTTCATCCATGAACTCAAACCCTAAGTTTTGACAACCAAATTTAATTTATTTTCAAAGGACTCTAAAATGACAATAAGTTAACATAGAGGGATACATTTATTCCTAGTCATGCAAGAAAAAGTGCTAAAACAAAAGACATGGTATTTACAATGACTTTTATTCATGTTACTCTACTTACGTATTTATTAGCAAGAACTCATTTTAAAAGTGAAAACATGCAATAAAGGAAAAAGCAACAAAGATCAAACTCCCTTTTATTTCTGGCGGTCGGAGTCTGTCAAGAAATAGCCTCCACCGTGGTAGTGGAGGAGTCTGGGTGTGCGAAAGAGCTTCTTCAATTTGTTGAACTTTACAGTGCATCGCTCCCCCACACTTGGACTTTACAACAACTTGTTCAGGTGGACGAAGGTTATTTAAATACAAGACCCATTTAAGAGGTAGAGTGTTTTGAATTAAAGTAAAATCATCTCCTCCCTCTTTATTCTTTTTGGAACACCCTCCAGGAGGTTTGAGCCTGTTCAGATGAAGCTCCCACTCCAGAAGTCTTCTGGACCCTGCAAAATCATGTAATACCCCTCTCAAGCGTGCAGGGTAAGAAAGAAATGAAATAATATCAGTATTTGCAGAAAATGTATCCAAAAATGCATCACATCCAATAAAGTCAATTTTAGGCAACTCAAAGAATTTTTCACAATGAATATCTACCCAAGATGCATCATGAAACTTATCATAATCAATGAAATCTATTTCAGACATTTCAATGGAATTTTCACAATTATTTCCTACACATGATATATCAAGAATTTTATCGCAGCCAATAAAATCAACTTTTGGTATCTCTCTTGATGTTTCCAAGAAAATAAAAGAAATACTTACCTGATTGTGCTGAAAAATACCTGGAGGTTCCACAATGATAGATGTGTCCATAGCTCCCTCCTGGTCAAGTATCGGTTCCATATCAGGTTGAGGTTCTAGTAGGCACTCAACTGGATTAAGTGATCCTTAGGGCTCTGTGCAATCCCCTACACTTTGAATCTCAACAGAAATAGGTGATCCTTGGGCCTCTGTGCAATCCCCTACACCTAGAAAAACCTCTCCAGCTGGAAATACATCTGAAAAATCTTCTGAAAAATCCTCAGTCTCAGCAGTAATTACTCTCTCAGCCTCCTCTGAATACATAGCTCCTCTAGAAAAATCAGGTAAAAATCCCTCAGCCTCTAACTCTGTCTGCTCCAGCTTCTCAAGAATATCCATGCTCATGATGAAGTGATCCTCTCTCGGATGTTTCATAGCATCGAAAAGGTTAAACTGGACTACTGTGTCTCCCACCTCCATCTAGAGTGTGCCAGCATAAACATCAATCTTTGTTTTGGCAGTCTTCAGAAAAGGTCTCCCAAGGATGAGTGGGGATCTACTTGCAAGATACTCTCCCTCCATGTCTAGAATGTAGAAGTCCGCAGGGAAAATCAACTGTTTCACTTTAACCAACACATCTTCAATAACTCCTGCCGGGCGGGTCTGGCTCCTATCTGCTAGCTGAATCACAACTCCAGTGGGCTGTAGAGGACCAATGCCAAGCATCTGGAAGACTGTCCTAGGCATGACATTAATAGAAGCTCCTAAATCAAGCATGACATCATGTAGCGTGGTGCTCCCTATCTCACAAGATACAGTGAACATGCCAGGGTCTTCACATTTCTGAGGTATGACATGGATAAGTGATGAAACATTCTTCCCCATGCTGACCAACTCATTTTCCTTAAGCTTCCTCTTGTTAACACATAGATCTTTCAAAAATTTTGCGTACTTAGGAACCTGTTTGATCATTGTCAGCAAGGGTACATTAATTTCGACTTTACTAAAAAGTTTTACCAGCTCATTGTATTCTTTTGCTTTCTCCTCCTCCACGTGTCTTTTGGTTGGAGTTCTCCCCTGTGGAAAAGGCAAGGGTACCCTAAATTCTTCCTCTTGAACCGAAATGGGAGGGGCTGATTTTTGAGCCGCTGCCCTGTTTGGAATGGTTGTTGTAAAATCTGTTTCGCCACTGATTTGTGCTTCGTTTTCCACCAAAATTAGAGGATTGCTAGATGAGGAAGTTGGGCACGGGCTAGGGGTGGTATCCACTGAATTTGGAATCGTTTCATGGCTGTTTGAGCTGGAATTGAAGTTGTTGTCCGGTTTTCTGAAATTTCAGCTCTTGGACCATTTGGAGATGAAGTAACCTTCCCACTCCTCAAATAAATAGCACTCACGTTTCCTTTAGGATTAGGAACAGTTTGGGAAGGGAGTTGACTTGATCCTTGAGCTTGATTTTGATTAATCCCGCTAGCCAATTGACCCATTTGCCTCTCAAGGTTTTGTATGGTGGGAAACATTTGTTGTATCATCTCCATCATTTGTTGTTGCTGCGCATTTCCTCCACTTGAGCTTCCATAGCTTCCTTGGTTAGCATAGCTCCTTGACTGACCTTGAAATGAGGAAGTAGTCGGCTGAAATGGTTGAGCTTGCTGATTTTGTTGAAAACATGGCTGTTGGGGCTGATAGGAGGATTGAATGGGCTGTTGGTAGGGCTGATTAAAGGGCTGATATGCTTGGCAACCTTGCTGGGAGTTGTAGCCTTGAAAGTTCTGATTTTGAAGTGGAAAATTCGGTGATAAGGTCTGAAAATTCTGACTTTGAAACCCTTGATTGTAAGGCTGGAAATTCTGATTCAAGGGCTGTGAGGGCTAGAAAAATGGCTGGGTTTGAGGCGGAAATGTTTGAAACGATTGACACCCTTGCTGCCCTTGTTGATAAGGCTGATATTGAGGTTCGAATTGCTGAAATTGTTGCTGAAATTGCTGCTGAGTTGGTTGGAAATTAGGCTGAATTGAAGGCTGAAAATTTTGGTTCGACGGCTGAAAAACTTGCTGATTATTCTGAGTTTGCTGGGGCTGCTAGAAATTCTGTAGAGGCTGCTGTGAGGGCTGCGTTTGAGGGTCTTGTTGGCAGAAAGCGTTCCCGTACCTCAAATTTGGATGATTCCTCCAACCGGGGTTATAAGTAGAGGAATAAGGATTGTTTCTTGCTTGAAATTGTCCTCTTACTAATGCTGCTACTGTCTCATCCTGTTGGAGGGTGGGGCATGAGTCTGAAGTGTGCTCTTGACTAGAGCAAATTCCACACACATTTATCACCTGACTTGACTGTGGAGGTACTGAAGGAGTTGAATTTTGCCTTGCCATGTTTAATTCAATTTGCTTGACAGCCAATGTGAGCTCCATCAATGCATTCTTAACCTCCGTCTGATCAGTAGGAACTACCTGAACTTCACCCACTCCTCTGGTGGTCAAGGCTCTGCTTCCAAATTGTTGGGAATTCTCAGCCATATTAGAAATTAGCTCCCTAGCTTGAATTGGCGTTTTGTTCACTAGGGCCCCTCCAGCTGCAGCATCTATCATGATTCTGTCCATCTGCAGCAATCCCTCATAAAAGTATTGAATTAAAAGTTGCTCACTGATCTGATGCTGGGGGCAACTTGAACACAGCTTGTTGAATCTCTCCCAGTAATCATATAGTGTCTCGCCCACCACTTGCTGAATTCCACAGATGCTTTTTCTGATTATTGTTGTTCTGGAGGCTGGGAAGTATTTTTCCAAAAATGCTTTATTCATGGAGATCCAACTAGACACATGTCCTGTAGGTAGATAATAAAACCAGTCTTTTGCTGCTCCTGTCAATGTAAAGGGGAAAGCTCTCAGCTTGATATCTTCTTCAGAAATGCCCTGAGGCTTCATAGTAGAGCATACAACGTGGAATTCGTGCAGGTGTTTATTTGGATCCTCTCCAGTTAATCCCTGAAATTTGGGCAATAAATTGATGAGTCCAGATCTGAGCTCAAAATCACCAGCTAGCTCTGGATAAACTATGCTGGAGTACAGAAAGGCAGCATCTGGTGCTGCGAGCTCCTTCATAGTTCTCTGGTGATCTGCCATGTTACTCCCTGAGTGAGTGAAAATAGTCTGAATAGGAGGGAGGTCTGTAGTCTCAGAAAGAATGCCCTGGCTCCTACTGGCTCTGAAAGTCCTCTCAATCTCAGGGTCGAATTCTTCTAAATCACCACCTGAAGACCTGGTCATAAAACAAAACAAATCGCAGTAAAAGTGGATAAAGAGATAAAACAAATAGAATCAAATCAACAGATATAGCAATAAGCACAAAAATAAATCAAGAAAGATATGAAATAAGTGCACAAGCTAAAATCAAACAAATCAACTAGTTGCTTCCCCGGCAACGGCGCCAAAAATTTGACGGCCCCGAAATACTAGGTTAAAGTTGTCACGAATTGTGGGACCATCAGAATTTAATATAAATGATAGCTGGTAACCCTTTTACAATCAAAAATATGAAAATGTAGTAAAGGGGCCACAGGTCGTATTTTTCTCGGAGCTAGTTGTCGTGTTTGATTCGAGCTTGGTTTATGTGCCGTTTGTGTTTTTGGGTTTCAAACAAGTAATTGGATTTTGGGTTGTAATCGAAAATGAAATTGCAATGGAAAAGTAAGAACCTTGAACTAATGAACTAAACAAGAAGTTGACACTAAAGAACTCAACTAATGGAAACCTAATTAAGCACTTACCAAATTTTTGGGAAACTGATTTCTGATTTCAACAAACAATAGAAATGCTAAGCAATGAGGTAAAGGCAGTGATGGGAGTTTTCTGAAATAAACAAGCCTAACACACTTACTAGCATGCGAAATGTAGAACTCAAACAAACAATGCAACTCAACTAGCTAAAGTGTTTTTGGAAGCCAACCACTGCCAACAAAATTCAGAAATGAGTGAATGCAAACTTATTGATTTCAAACACAATCTTATGCCACAAAAACAAGTTAAATTTCAATGCAAATAGATCCAAAGCATGTGGCACGCAAGCTAAACTCTTTGTGCCAAAAACTAACACCAACTTTATGAAATAAGTAAACTTTCAGCTCAATTGTTTAAGCTGAGTGGTTCAATTGGGAAACAAGGGTAGTAGGAAAGAACTAAGCAAGACTAAGGCAAGGAGTTCAGAGCTAAATCAGAACTTGAGAAACAAAGAAAATTCAGAAATGAGATATGCAGAAATTCAGACTTGATGTTCAGAAATTCAGCACAAGGCTTGGGCGCAAAACACAAACAACTAATATTGATTGCACTGATTGAAATGCCAGAAAACTAAGCTGGAAAAAACCTAATGTTCACTTAGCAAGAATTTAGAAACATTGCAACTGGAAATTGCAGAAAATAGATTGAGTTTTTCAGACATGAGATGGCACGCAACAATGGAGTTTATACGCAGAAATTAAAGCCGGAAACAAGCTGAAATGAAGTGTAACTACTCACTAACAAGTGACTTAACTAACTAGACTGAAAAATTAAAGCAAACTACAGTAGAAACACATCTGAAAACTAACTTAACTAATCTGAAAATTTCATATTCAGCTGATACGCAATTGCAGAAATTAAAGGATTAGCTACAGAATTTTCTTCCGCAATAGATCAATGGTTAAGCTAGCTAATGCAAAACAAATTCGAGCAACTAATCTAAGTGCAAGGAAACTTAACTAGAAATTACTTAACAGAAACTAGTGAAATGGGACTGAAAATTCTGATGTGCAATAATTCAGCTTGGCACGCAGCAACACAACTTGGCACGCAGCAAACTAAACAAAAGTGAACTGAAATTTAACTCAATTGATCACTAAACAAGTTCCTAAATTACTGAACTCAAATATTAAAAACCTAATGAAACCAAACAATTCAGAAATGGAAAGTAAGATAGCTGATAAAACTGAAAATCTAAAACAGAGTTGCGGAGAAATGAAACTACATGCAAAAACTGAATTGTAAACTAATTAAACTACTCCTCGATTCCTTCCAGAGCTCACAATCTTCTTGGTCGTCAAGCAAGAGCTGGCTTCGAACCTCTAGGCTCAGCAAATCAGTGGAAAACAACTTCAATCCATCAATTCTGCTCAAACTGCTTCAGCTGGGAAAATTCCGATCCGAGCTCTTCAATCACGGCTTGTTGAGCTGCGATGAAGATTTGGAGGCGACCTGAGCTCACCTGAGAACCCCTACAAGTGGCTCAGGTGATCTGAAATTGATTGTAACTGATATTTAAGCTCCCGGACCACAGAGAATGCGAAACCCTCAACAACTCTGTCCGGATAGAAGTCGAGCTGAATTCTTGATCGAAACTATCTTCCAAGGATTCAGATTATGATCTACGGATGAAATCGAGGTGGTCACGCCTTCTTGGATGGAAAATTTGCGGAAACGATGAAGAACAAACGAAAACGATGAAGAACGGCGAAGATGCGACGAGGGTGAGCTGCGCAGGATTTCTGATTAAATACATAGGAGTGGACGGTCCAGATTGATTTGGATGAATCCAACGGCTGATCTTGCTCTGATTTGACCCAAATTTTGATGATGATGATCTGGGGTCAGGATCTACCTCATGGTAGCTCAGATCCTCCAGATGTGCAATGGATGGTCCAGATCAACCTAATCTTTGAATGGACGATCTAGAGCCCTCCGAGCTTGATCCAACGGTTGATTAAGCTCTGATAGGAATGAAAACTTCAGATCATGATCAGGGTGCTTGATCAACCCTAGCCCTAGCTCGGATTGCTTCAGATGGTCCCGGATGGCTCAGATCTAGCCGCTCTTGAATCGGACGGCCCAGATTTAATCATAATCTTGATAATTCGATCCGGGTCACTTCCGACTCAAGTTTGACCCAATATTCCCTAGATCTATGAACCTTTCATGCCTACAAAAAAAGATCAAGAATTTAGTAGTCAATTAATCCAAATATGTGTAAATTTACAATTAAGTCCAAAATAAGAGTAAGTTCTAGTACCTAGGGCAATTTCATAATTAAGCAATAAAAACATAGGTCAAACATGGATTTTAGCAATTAAAATAATCAACAAAATGGTATCTATCAACTATCCTTAGGTTTCGAAGCCAGTCCATGATGTTTGGCCCAGTCAGCTTATTGGTGTCCAAAATGGAACGCAAATTCAGAGAAGACATGATCAGGTGATTATCCTAGAAATATAAATTGAGGTTATGTGATAAGAATGATAAAGAATGCATCAATATACATTAATTAAATCCTATTTATATTTTGAATTGAATAACCCTTTTTATCAATTCGGGAGATCATAGGAACATCTCCAAATAGGTTGATATCCAACCATAGATAAGAACAACCATGGCTAGGGTCCATCAAGTTATTCTTAGCTATAAAGGTAGGTAATTATACCGACTACATATTATACATATGTAACTATCACATTATGCTATCAACTAATTGAATGTTTGCATAAATCATTGGGTTGTTAACTCATTAACAAGTATGCAATAATATACATAGCACCCAACTGCACCTCTCTTTACATCGACCTTGGCTGTGGCATAACAAATCGATGCTCCAAGCTTAAGGCTGACTCATTAATCAAGAAATAGTTTTAATATGGTTGGAGCTCATTCAACCGTTTAGTCAGGCTTAGATGTGTCCAACAACCAAAACTAAGGATTGACCTTTGACTCCAACTATATTAATCATAAACTAATTCCATGGTTTGAACATGTTGAGGCTCAAGCCGGGCATGGATGTGTCTATCAACCCAAACGAGAAACAATACTCCGGTTCTAACCATATTAATGGAAGGTGTTGGCCAAAATATTTTGTAAGGGGTTTTGGGTCTCATCCTTTTCTTTTATGCACATTCATGACATATAATTATGTCATGTTCTAACGATTTCCTTAATAAAGTATGTATGTGACTTAATTTATCAAGTCTCATTAGTTGAATTAGGAACCGGATTTCCTAATTCTAATTTCATACTTTATTCAAGGAATTGTTTTGGGAAATAATTTCCTGAATTATCATAATCAATTTCGGAAATAATATGTTTAAGACTTTGATTTCTCTAAATCAAATCTTATTAAATTAAGAGACAGATTCCCTTAATTCAACCACATATTATTTTCATGAAAATCTTATTTAAGGAAATATACTCTATAAGAAACAATTTTTCTAATTAATTTTGGAGACAATAATATGTAAGAGCATCACCTCATAAATCAAATAAGGAAATTATCGTTTGAGAATCACCTCAAAAATTTCCAAGATTTGATCACATATTTTATTTATGGAAAATTAATATCAATAACTTAATTTGGATGGCTCCCTGAGACTCAATCCAAATTAAACATTTAACAATTTAAATTCAATTTAGGAAATTTAATTATAACAACTAACTTTAAATTGGACGGCTCCCCGAGATTCAATCCAAAATAAAGAATTTTGTAAATAATTTAATTTCCAATTATAAATTTAAATGCCAATTAATATTCCCATAATTTGTCTAGATTTTCTTGAAAGAAAGTGCCCAAAATTGCGAGCTTTCCATAAATGGAAAGTTTCCAAAAATAAAAGGGTTTCAAAATAATTGTAAGTTTCTGGTACAAAGAAAACATACGTTTTTCCAAAATTGGAAAATTTCCAAATAGGAAATTTCCAAAATTGAAAAGGTTCCAAAATGGAAAGTTTTCACAATTATCATAAAATTTCAGAAATAGTGATATTTCAAAAGTTTGTGAAATTTCATGAAGATTTCCAAACTTTGAAATTCCTAAATCGAAAATTTACCATAATTGGAAAGTTTCCATAATTGAAAATTTTCCATAATTGAAAATTTTCCAAAATTGAGATCATGATAAAGCTTTCCGCAAAACAATTATATGATTATGTCGAACACAAACCTCAGCTCCGATACCACTGTTGGGACCGGGTGCATGTTAACATGGATGCGAGTTCGTAATTTCAAAATTAATTACGTGCAGCGGAAGGTTTAGCATAAATAATTTCTCTAAATCATTTAACCACACTTAAGCATGCAATTTTATCTTGTGTAGACATGATCATACATTTAATATTTTGCAGAAACATAAACTAATTTACGTATTACCTTGCGTAACTCGAAGGAAGGGACGAGATCCAACCGTAAGCGTCCCTTGGAAGCTCCGCCTCTATTCGAGTCCACGCCGAGTATCTTCGGGATGACTTCGCAAAGCCACGAGTTTCATGTTCTCGAGAACTACTAGATTCTCCGAGAACGCGACAAGAAAAACCAAGAGAGAAGTCGGAAGACTAACCACAAAAGGATGGCCGGAATCAAAATTCCGGCGAAGCAAAAGAAGAGGCTTGCGGCAAACTCTAATTCCGGCAGCACCTTCTTCCGGCAGAAGGTGGTGGTCGGTAGGGAAAGGGCAGGGGCGGCCGGCTGGTGCTCCTTCTTGGGGCTAATTGGCGCACGACAAGAAGAGGAGAAGAGAAGGAGAGAAAGAGAGGGAGAGAGCCTATGTCATCATCTCTATTATCATCACCCAAGCCTTGAATTGGGTCCTTTATATAGTGGCCTCTCAACCATCAAGCCTCTCAAATATGGAATAACTTATTCCATCATGCCAAGTTTGATTTTATATCATGGTTAAAATCATATTTTAATTCATGATAAAAAAATCTATCAAGTCTCTTCTCTCTTATGGAATAAATTTCCTTATCATGGTAAATCAACCCATGATTGATTTTATAAAATAAACCAATCCATGGTTCATTTTAATTTCCATAAAAAATAAACCAAACCTTGGTTTATTATATAAAAATTTATATCATCCATAATTTTATAAAACAAACCACACTTGGTTTATTTTATAAATTGAACCAAAACTTGGTTCTCACCCTTTGTTGTGGCCGGCCAAGCAAAGAGGATGGAGGCCCTCTTTGGCCGGCCCATCCAAGCCACGCCCCAATGAATTAAACTTATTTAATTCATCTATTAAGTCTTCAAAAGACATAGTCATTTTACGCTTCCGATGCGTCTCTGAAAAATTCAGATTTGACTTATCGTTTGGCTCAACTAAAATTAATCTCTCTTGATTGGAAAATCCAATTTTCAACTCGTTTTAAATCCCACGGATTACTCGTAGTTGTTGGGACCGGGTGCATGTTGACAAGGATACGGGTTCGTAAAATTCTAAATTTTTACGTGCAGCGGAAGAATTAGCATAAAATAATTTCTCAAATTATTCTAACCAAGTATCTAGCATGCAACCTTATGGTGTGTGGACATGATCATAAAATAAAACTTTGCGGAAAAGTAAACTAATTTACTAAGTACCTCGCGTAACTCGAAGAAAGGGACGAGATCCAACCGTAGCGTCCCTTGGAAGCTTCGCCTCTATTCGCGTCCACGCCGAGTTCTCTTCGGGATGACTTCGCAAAGTCACGAGTTTTGTGCCAACGAGAACTACTAGATTCTCTAAAGGCACAACTAGAAGAACAAGAGAAAAGATAGGAAACTAACCACCAAGAGTCGGAATCTAAATTCCGGGAAGGAAGGAGATGTGATCCGCTTCTTCTTCTTCTTGGTTGGCTTCTCCTTGGTAATGCTTGCTCACGGCAACTCCTTGGAAGAGTGGGGTGCGCCGGCCCTAGGTGGAGCAATGGGCGCCGGCCCTAAGGTGAACAAAGGGGCGCCGGCCCTAAGGGGAAGGAGAAGGAGAGGAAGAGAATAAGAGAGAGAGAGGGAGAGAGTTAATCTCTTGATTACTCAATTGGAATTAAGGGCTTGCCTTTGGTTCCTTTATATAGTAGTATCTCCCTTGCCAAGTCTCCCTCTTAACGGAATTAACGGAATTAGTTATCATAAGAAATTTATCTTATAAATTCTCTTATGAATTATTCCGTTTAAACCAAGTTTTATTATAACTAACTTTATAATAAAACAAATACTTCTTCTTCTTTTATTATGGAATAAATTTTATAAGAAATTTATAAACTTTCTTATTATGGAAAAATCAATTCATAATTGATTTTATAAAATTAAAATAAACCATTTCATGGATCATTTTAATTTCCATAAAAGAATAAATTTCTATAAATTTATTTATATAAATTTCTTTACACAAATTTATTTATCCATAATTTATAAAACAAATCGCGCTAGATTTATTTTATTAATTAAACCAAATAAATTGGTTTATCCCCTTTGTAGTGGCCGGCCAAACCAAGAGGGTGGACACCCTCTTTGGCCGGCCAATACAAGCTCGATCCCTCGCGAATTAAACTCATTTAATTCGCCCAATAAGCCTTCAAAAGACTTAGCCATTTTTAGCTTCCGTTGCGCATCTGATTAATTCAGATTCGACTTATTTCTCTTGATTGGAAAATCTAATTTTCAACTCGTTTTAAATCCCTCGGATTACTCATAGTGCGTGTGACTAAATAGGCTTTTGATTTATGTTGGCCATCTATAATCAACAATTATAGAACGATCATGAGTGGCACCTAGTAGTACATCATGACCCCCAATTAATCGAAAGATCAACGGTTGACCTCAGAAAGAATTCCGAAACCCTTCAGCAGCTCTAATGAATCGTGCCTCATTCCCTTCACCATCTTATACCCACTTGGTTCAGGACATGGTCTGTTTGTGTCAGTCCCCACTAGACTGACTACGTCACACCTAGCCCAAGTAATGTCTTTCTCGTCCTTTGGATTTCTAATTACTCTCATGTATTTTAGAGACTCGCACTCTAAACATGATATGCTCTGGCCAGAGGCTTTGAGTAACAATCCGACGATAGGCCTGGGTATACATCTCCTCGCAAGGAGTGGTGAATCCTTTGTAGGCTGTTCAAACATCTTCGGGCACTTCGGCTTATACCCAATCATCCTGGGTCCACACCTCCTTGGAGATGCTTGCTTAAGATGTTAAAGTATAAGTCTCCATGACCAAGATGACTTGAACACCGCAAGTCAAAGGAACATCGCACTTAAGCCGCAGTAAGAACTTCATTGACATATCTATATAGATAACCATATGAAGTCTTACAGCTAGTCACTCCAATGAACTAGTTCCCTTAACTAGCATCCATGTTTATCTCCGGACATCCCAATGTCACCAGCCAGTGAGAATCAGCTGATTAGAGAATAACCCATGCTAGTCTCAACAGAATTGATAGTGTCCGTTTTTATCAATTCATCGACTAGGGATACTTTCAATACTTCACAATTGCACATGTAGAGATAATCACTAGTTGTGATCCATCACAAATTCTCTTATGCTGTGAATTTATTGCGGACATTCAGTAGATGAGTTTAAGATCCCAATCAAATACACAAACATGTATACTCAAATAGTGAATTATCATTTATTAAAATAAATGTTTACAATCATAAGGCGATTGCCTTAGGACACTTCTCTCATATCACTAACAAACTCCCACTTGGCCTAATGCCAATCGCTACGGTATCCAATACCACAGGCTCTAACATGACCCTCAAACTTGTTTTGAGGTAAGGCCTTAGTTAAAGGATCCGCTAAATTCCTTTCAGTGGGAATTTTCTCAATTTGTATATCATTCCTACTTATAATCTCTCTGATCAGATGATAGCGGCGAAGCACGTGTTTGGATCGCTGATGAGACCTTGGTTCCTTTGCTTGTGCAATAGCTCCATTGTTGTCGCAGTAAACCGGCACTGCTTCATCAATGGTTGGAACCACTCCAAGTTCGGAGACAAACTTCTTGATCCAGACTGCTTCCTTCGCTTCCGAAGCTGCAATATATTCCGCTTCCATGGTAGAATCCGCTACGGTGTCTTGTTTGGAACTTTTCCAACTTATTGCGCCTCCATTCAATGATAATACGTATCCAGACTGAGATTTGGAATCATCCTTATCTGTCTGGAAACTGGCATCTGTATACACACGTATTACCATATCTCCTTCTCCATATATTAGGAACACATCCTTAGTTCTTTTTAAGTACTTAAGGATTGTTTTAACAGCCGCCCAATGATCCATTCCTGGATCCGACTGGTATCTGCTTGTGACGCTCAAAGCATACGATACATCGGCCTAGTACATAACATAGCATACATGATAGATCCTATCGCGGATGCATAAGGAATCTTATTCATGCAAATCCTCTCGTCTTCTGTGCGCGGACACATAGACTTTGAAAGGTTGATCCCATGCCTGATGGGAAGGTAACCTTTCTTGGATTCCGACATGCTAAACCTTTTTAGCACTCAGTCTATATATGTAGACTGCGAAAGACCAAGCAACCATTTTGATCTATCTCTATAAATTCTAATCCCAAGGATATAGGTTGCTTCTCCCAGGTCTTTCATGGAGAAAGTTTTGGACAACCTAATTTTAACTGTCTGTAAGACTGATATATCGTTTTCTATAAGTAATATGTCATGGACATATAATACTAGGAATACGACTGCACTCCCACTAACCTTCTTGTACACACAAGGTTCGTCAGGATTTTGTGAGAAATCAAACTCTTTGATTGTCTCATCAAAACGGATGTTCCAGCTCCTAGATGCTTGCTTTAGTCCATATATGGATCGTCGAAGCTTGCATACTTTGGTTTTGTCAACCGATGTGAAACCTTCAGGTTGTATCATGTATACATCCTCAAGCAGGTTTCCATTAAGGAAAGCTGTTTTCACATCCATTTGCCATATCTCATAATCATAATGAGCTGCTATGGCTAGGAGCATCCGAATGGATTTAAGCATAGCTACTGGCGAATAGGTTTCGTCATAATCAATTCCTTGTTTCTGACGATATCCCTTTACCACTAATCTAGCCTTAAAGGTAACTACATTACCTTCCATGTCGGTTTTCTTCTTGAAAACCCACTTGCACCCTATGGGCTTAATCCCTTCAGGTGGGTTAACCAAGTCCCATACTTGGTTTTCGTACATGGAATCCATTTCCGACTTCATGGCCTCAAGCCATTTGTCCCTTTCTGAACTTTTCAGAACATCTTCATAACTGATAGGTTCGTCATCGCTTATGAGTAACACGTCGTTCGATTCACTTACGAGAAATCCGTATCTCTCTGGAATATTACGTGTCCTATCAGATCTACGAAGAGGTGGTGTAGTTTTAGGTTCAACTGATAGCTCATCATTATGAGTTATTGGTTGTGGGTCTAGACTAGGTGTCTCTGTAATGTCTATTGGAGTTTCTTGAACTTCATCAAGTTCAATGCCACTCCCACTGTTTTCTTGTAAAAGAAATTCTTTTTCCAGAAATACAGCATGCCTTGAAACAAACACCTTTTGTTCCAAGGGATGATAGAATTGGTAACCCTTCGTTTCCTTAGGGTATCCAATAAATAGACATTTATCAGACTTAGCATCCAATTTGTCTGATACAATCCGCTTCACATAAGCAGGACAACCCCATATCTTAAGGTGAGTTAAGTGGGGTTTCTTACTGTTCCATGTCTCATATGGAGTAGTAGAGACTACCTTGGTCGGGACTCTGTTTAGCAAGTAAACAGCTGTCTTAAGTGCATAGCCCCAAAAGGATTTTGGAAGAGTTGCATGATTCATCATCGACCTAACCATGTCCATCAAGGTTCGGTTGCGCCTCTCAGATACACCATTATGCTGTGGTGTATACGGCGGAGTCCATTGGGATAATATCCCATTGTCCCTAAGATAATCTTGAAACTCTTGACTTAAGTATTCACCACCCCGATCGGATCGAAGTATTTTAATACTTTTGCCAAGCTGTTTCTCTACTTCATTTCTGAACTCTTTGAATTTCTCAAAGGCTTCAGATTTGTGTTTCATCAAGAACACGTACCCGAATCGTGAGTGATCATCGATAAAGGTGATGAAGTAGCTATAGCCTCCTTGTGCAAGAGTTGACATTGGTCCACATACATCAGTATGTATTAGACCAAGCAATTCTCCCACTGGATTACCTTTTCCGGAAAAGGGTAATTTGGTCATCTTGCCTTTTAAGCATGATTCGCATGTATCAAATGAACCGGGTTCAAATGATTCCAAAATTCCACATCGGTGTAATTCGGTCATGCGTTTCTTACTTACATGGCCAAGACGACAATGCCAAGTGTAGGAGTCTATTCTATTCGAGCACGTTTGTTGCTAACTTCGATATTGAAAACGTCACTGGATAAATCTAACGTGTAGATACCATTGCACAAAGTTCCATTCCCATAAAGAACGCATTTAAAGTTATGTAACAACAATTGTTACTAAAAGTTAAATGATAACCCTTTTCATTCAAACATGAAATAGATACAATGTTCTTTATTAACGAAGGAACAAAATAACAATTATCCAATTCTAAGACACGTCCAGTGGGAGCTTTAGCAAATATGTTCCGATGGCAACAGCAGCAATCTTTGCTCCATTTCCAACTCGCAGATTTGCTTCTCCTTTGACGAGTCTTCTTCTATTCCTTAGCCCCTGTATGTCATTACATATATGTGAGCTACACCCAGTATCAAGTACCCAGGTATTTGAGGAAATAGAGTGACATTCAATAACGAAGATACCTGAAGAGGATGGGGCATCGGATGCCTTATTCTTCATGGACTCAAGATAAATCCTTGCAGTTTCTTCGCCAGTGACCTCCTTGCCACAATGATGGCAAGTTCCTTTTGGTTTCTTTTCAGTCTTTTGGCCTTTTTCTTCTTTCCTTTATTCTGTTCTTTGGCCTTCCTCTTAGAACCTTTCTTCGAGGAACCAACTAACAGTACCGCCTTTTGATCCGCTTTACAGAAGGCTCCACAGTCTTCAGCAGGTTGAGCAACTCGGGAATGGTGGTCTCTAGTTTGTTCATCCGATAGTTCATCACAAATTGTGAATAACTTTTGGGCAAACAACTCAGAATTAAGTCAATACTTAGTTCATGATCCATTGCAAAATCGAGTGTGTTCAGTCGCTCAATGTACCCCAACATCTTTAACACAAACTGCGAGGCAGAAGTGCCTTCCTGCATCTTAGTGGTGAAGAGGAGTCTGGAGACTTCGAACCTTTCGGATCTCGCCTGCTCTTCAAACAACTCATGAAGATGAAAGATGATGGTATAAGCATCCATATGCTCATGCTGCTTTTGCAGCTCAGGTATCATAGAGGCTAGCATGATGCAACTCGCAAGTTCAGAATCGGTCACATGTTTCTGATAGGCCACTAGCTGGTCTGGAGTTGCACCTTCAGGAGGTTGGTTAGGAAGTTGATCTTCAAGGACATAAGCAAGCTTCTCTGACTTGAGGATTATCCTCAGGTTTCGAAGCCAGTCCATGAAGTTTGGTCCAGTCAGTTTATTGGTGTCCAAAATGGAACGCAAATACAGAGAAGACATGATCGAGTGATTAACCTAGAAACACAAATTGAGCTTATGTGAGAAGAATGATAAAGAATGTATCAATATACATTAATTAAAAAATCCTATTTATTTATCAAATTGAATAACCCTTTTTATCAATTCGGGAGATTGTAGGAGCATCTCCAAATAGGTTGATATCCAACCATAGATAAGAACAACCATGGTTGTGGCCATCAAGTTTTTCTTAGCTATGAAGGTAGGTAATTATACCGATTACACATCACATATATGTAACTATCACTTTATGCTATCAACTAATTGAATGTTTGCATAAATCATTGGGTTGTTAACTCATTAACAAGTATGCAACTTTATACATAGCACCCAACTGCACCTCTCTTTGCATCGACCTTGGCTGTGGCACAACAAATCGATGCTCCAAGCTTAAGGCTGACCCATTAATCAAGAAATAGTTTTAATATGGTTGGAGCTCATTCAACCGTTTAGTCAGGCTTGGATGTGTCCAACAACCAAAACTAAGGATTGACCTCTGACTCCAACTATATTATTCATAAACTAATTCCATAGTTTGAACATGTTGAGGTTCAAGCCGGGCATGGATGTGTCCATCAACCCAAACGAGAAACAAAACTCCGATTCTAACCATATTAATGGAAGGTGTTGGCCTTAATATTTTGTAAGGGGTTTTGGGTCTCATCCATTCTTTTCTAAGCACATTCATGACATAAAATTATGTCATGACTAACGATTTCCTTAATAAAGTATGTATGTGACTTAATTTATCAAGTCTCATTATTTGAATTAGGAACCGGATTTCCTAATTCTAATTTCATACTATATTTAAGGAATTGTTTTGGGAAACAATTTCCTAAATTGTCATAATCAATTTCGGAAATAATATGTTTTAAGACTTTGATTTCTCTAAATCAAATCTTATTAAATTAAGAGACAAATCCCTTAATTTAACCACATATTATTTTCATGAAAATCTCATTTAAGAAACTCTATAGGAAACCATTTTCCTAATTAATTTTGGAGACAACAATATGTAAGAGCATCACCTCTTAAACATATTTTATTCATGGATTTAATTAATTACAACAAATTATTTTCTAAGGGTGGCTCCCCAAGGCTCAGATACCCAAAGAAAAGTAATTCATTGTAAATCCAATTTGGACGGCTCCCCGAGACTCAATCCAAATCAAACATGACAATTTCATTTAAAATTGGTAAATTAAATTACAACAACTATCTTTAAATTGGACGGCTCCCCGAGGCTCAATCCAAAATAAAGAATTTTGTTGTCAATTTAAAAACCAATTCAAATTTAATTGTTAATTAACTGTCCATAAATTTGTCTAGACTTTCTTGAAAGAAAGTGTCCAAAATTGCGAGATTTCATAAATACGTTTTCAGAATAATTGTAAGTTTCTGGTACAAAGAAAACTTACATATTTCCAAAATTTAAAAATTTCTAAAATTAGAAAAATTTCCAAAATTGGAAAGTTTTCAAAGATGGGAAGTTTTCACAATTATTATAAAATTTCAGAAACTAAAAAATTTCAAAAGTTTGCGAAATTTCATGAGGATTTCCAAACCTAGAAATTCCTAAATCTAAAATTTATTATAATTTGAAAGTTTCCATAATTGAAAATTTTTTCCAAAATTGAGATCATGATAAAGTTTTCCGCAAAACAATTATATGATTATGTCGAATACTAACCGGCTCTGATACCACTGTTGGGACCGGGTGCATGTTGACAAGGATACGGGGTCGTAAAATTCTAAATTTTTACGTGCAGCGGAAGAATTAGCATAAAATAATTTCTCAAATTATTCTAACCACGTATCTAGCATGCAACCTTATAGTGTGTGGACATGATCATAAAATAAAACTTTGTGGAAAAGTAAACTAATTTACTAAGTACCTCGCGTAACTCGAAGAAAGGGACGAGATCCAACCGTAGCGTCCCTTGGAAGCTTCGCCTCTATTCGCGTCCACGCCGAGTTCTCTTCGGGATGACTTCGCAAAGTCACGAGTTTTGTGCCAACGAGAACTACTAGATTCTCTAAAGGCACAACTATAAAACAAGAGAAAAGATAGGAAACTAACCACCAAGAGTCGGAATCTAAATTCCGGGAAGGAAGGAGATGTGATCCGCTTCTTCTTCTTCTTGGTTGGCTTCTCCTTGGTAATGCTTGCTCACGGCAACTCCTTGGAAGAGTGGGGTGCGCCGGCCCTAGGTGAAGCAATGGGCGTCGGCCCTAAGGTGAACAAAGGGGCGCCGGCCCTAAGGGGAAGGAGAAGGAGAGAAAGAGAATAAGAGAGAGAGAGGGAGAGAGTTAATCTCTTGATTACTCAATTGGAATTAAGGGCTTGCCTTTGCTTCCTTTATATAGTAGTATCTCCCTTGCCAAGTCTCCCTCTTAACGGAATTAACGGAATTAGTTATCATAAGAAATTTATCTTATAAATTCTCTTATGAATTATTCCGTTTAAACCAAGTTTTATTATAACTAACTTTATAATAAAACAAATACTTCTTCTTCTTTTATAATGGAATAAATTTTATAAGAAATTTATAAACTTTCTTATTATGGAAAAATCAATTCATAATTGATTTTATAAAATTAAAATAAACCATTTCATGGATCATTTTAATTTCCATAAAAGAATAAATTTTTATAAATTTATTTATATAAATTTCTTTACACAAATTTATTTATCCATAATTTATAAAACAAATCGCGCTAGATTTATTTTATTAACTAAACCAAATAAATTGCTTTATCCTCTTTGTAGTGGCCGGCCAAACCAAGAGGGTGGACACCCTCTTTGGCCGGCCAATACAAGCTCGATCCCTCGTGAATTAAACTCATTTAATTCGCCCAATAAGCCTTCAAAAGACTTAACCATTTTTAGCTTCCGTTGCGCATCTGATTAATTCAGATTCGACTTATTTCTCTTGATTGGAAAATCTAATTTTTCAACTCATTTTAAATCTCTCGGATTACTCGTAGTGCGTGTGACTAAATAGGCTTTCGATTTATGTAGGCCGTCTATAATCAACTAATTATAGAACGATCATGAGTGGCACCTAGTAGTACATCATGACCCCCAATTAATCGAAAGATCAACGGTTGACCTCAGAAAGACTTCCGAAATCCTTCAGCAGCACTAATGAATCGTGCCTCATTCCCTTCACCATCTTATACCCACTTGGTTCAGGACATGGTCTGTTTGTGTCAGTCCCCACTAGACTGACTACGTCACACCTAGCCCAAGTAATGTCTTTCTCGTCCTTTGGATTTCTAATTACTCTCATGTATTTTAGAGACTCGCACTCTAAACATGATATGCTCTGGCCAGAGGCTTTGAGTAACAATCCGACGATAGGCCTGGGTATACATCTCCTCGCAAGGAGTGGTGAATCCTTTGTAGGTTGTTCAAACATCTTCGGGCACTTCGGCTTATACCCAATCATCCTGGGTCCACACCTCCTTGGAGATGCTTGCTTAAGATGTTAAAGTATAAGTCTCCATGACCAAGATGTCTTGAACACCACAAGTCAAAGGAACATCGCACTTAAGCCGCAGTATGAACTTCATTGACATATCTATATAGATAACCATATGAAGTCTTACAGCTAGTCACTCCAATGAACTAGTTCCCTTAACTAGCATCCATGTTTATCTCCGGACATCCCAATGTCACCAGCCAGTGAGAATCAGCTGATTAGAGAATAACACATGCTAGTCTCAAAGAATTGATAGTGTCCGTTTTTATCAATTCATCGACTAGGGATACTTTCAATCCTTCACAATTGCATATGTAGAGATAATCACTAGTTGTGATCCCATCAAAAACTTTCTTATGCTGTGAATTATATTGCGGACATTCAGTAGATGAGTTTAAGATCCCAATCAAATACACAAACATTTATACTCAAATAGTGAATTATCATTTATTAAAATAAATGTTTACAATCATAAGGCGATTGCCTTAGGACACTTCTCTCATATCACTAACAGTAGTGCGTGTGACTAAATAGGCTTTCGATTTATGTTGGCCATCTATAATTAATCAATTATAGAACTATCATGAGTGGCACCTAGTAGTACATCATGATCCCCAATTAATCGAAAGATCAACGTTGACCTCAGAAACAATTCTGAAACCCTTCAGCAGCTATAATGAATCGTGCCTCATTCCCTTCACCATCTTATACCCACTTGGTTCAGGACATGGTCTATGTGTGTCAGTCCCCACTAGGCTGACTACGTCATACCTAGCCCAAGTAACGTTTTCTCGTCCTACGGATTCTAATTACTCTCATGTATTTAAGAGATTCATACTCTGAACATGTCATGATCTGGCCAGAGGCTTCGAGTAACAATCCGACGATAGGCCTCGGGTATACATCTCCTCGCAAGGAGTGGTGAATCCTTTGTAGGCTGTTTATGTTGGTGCAGGAAGCATCATATCGAACCTTGTTTTGATATTGGCAAAGGATTCAAAGTTAAGTTTATTTGGTGATCTAACAATGTTACTCAAGTGTGCAGGAAAAGTCCTAGCGAAGGGCTGCTAGGCACCTGGCGAAGGGCTGCCAGGAAACAAAGTCCTAACGAAGGGCTGCCAGGCACCTGGCGAAGGGCTGCCAGGAAACAAAGTCCTAGCGAAGGGCTGCTAGGCACCTGGCGAAGGGCTGCCAGGATACAAAGCCCTAGCGAAGGACTGCTAGGCACCGGGCGAAGGACAGCTTGGTATCCAAGACCTGGCGAAGGACCGCGAGGCAAAAGTCCAACCAGAGGAACGATTGGCATCAGGTAAATTCTCCCGAGAGGAGTAGGTGAGGACGCGTTCCCAGTCGAGGGAACAGTAGGCGTCGGTTCGACCTAGGGCTGCATTTGGGAGGCCCAAAGTCAGAACCAAGACAGCTAAGGCTGTATGAAACTAACAACTTATTGCTTTTTGTTGTTTTCGTACTAACCCTGGATGCAGGACCAAAGGAACGAGTGCCTGCAGCTCAGAAAGCCTCAAAGGAGTGAGGCAGCAGCTGAGTAGGGCACCCTGAGTGTCCAGGGCGCCCCCAAGGTGAAGATGAAACAAATGAGCCTCGACTGAATACTGGCCGGGGCGCCCTCAGCAGCCAGGGCGCCTTCCGCGCCCAGGGCGCCTTCCGCGCCCAGGGCGCCCTCAGTAGTTAAGGCGCCCCGCGCCTATGCCAGCGAAGCCAATCACCCTTATCCAGCCGAGAAGCCCGCGCGGAAGGAGTCAAGCAAGGCGCCCCCAGCGTCCAGGGCGCCCCCAGGGTCAAACCTCATCCCTATTCGGGTGGGATAAAATTTGACCGAGCGAAGCTCGGATCGCTTGACACATGGGGGGGCGCCCCCGACGTCCAGGGCGCCCCGAGGTGCTATAAATAGCACCCAACGCCCAGGCTTCCAAATATATCTCGAACACAAAGCTTCTACGCTCTTCTACTCTCACGCCTCGCTCTGGAAACTGCCCAACTCGAGCCGACGACATCCTGCTGCTCCGGAAAAAGTCAATCCACTCCGGACGTCGGTAAAGAAGAGTGAATTTCAATTTACTGCACTTACTCTGTAATCAATATTTGTAAATTGTTTTTGCGCCTATATAGAATTGCCTAAAGTAAACGGTCAACGACCGTGGGCCTTGGAGTAGGAGTCGACCTAGGCTCCGAACCAAGTAAAACCTCCCGTGTTTGCGTTGTGTGTTTTTACTTCCGCTGTGCAATTTCTCTTAAGTTTTCAAATCCGAAAGTTTTTCGATATTCACCCCCACTCTATCGGTTCTCTCGATCCAACAAGTGGTATCAGAGCGTGGAAGCTCAAATTTAGTGCAACCACCAATTTGAGATTTTTTCGGATTTACGAAATTTTTTTTCATTTTATTTATTTTCTTTTTTAATTAACACCACTCGATCTTTTCCGTCCTTTTATTTTAAAATAAAAAATATCTATAGGTGGATTTAAATTCCGCCTTTTTCAATTTTGAATTCTCATTTTTTCACCATAAGTTAGAATTGTTAAAATAATCAATTTTTGAAAATTTGTCATAAACTTTTTTTATTATTATTTTAATATTTTTCTCGAAATTCGTGCTACTTTAATTTGAGCAAAAATTTTTTTTTCCAAACATTAAATTCTTACTTTATCATTATTAATCAGAATTGACAAAATCAACATTTTCAAAAATTTGTCATAAATTATTTTTATTATTTTATTATTATTCTGCCTCGAAAGTCGTGTAAAATTTTTTTTGGGCTAATTTTTTGCTTCTCCCGCACTACTAATCCAAGACCAAGTCTTGGTACAATTTTTTTGTTATTTTGTTTGTGTGCAAGGTTTATATTAAATGGCCAACCAAGAGTGGAACAGTGCACGCCCACCACTATTCTCCGGCGAGAACTTCACGTTTTGGAAATGTCAAATGGAGTCCCTTCTGAAGGCTCACATGGACTTATGGCGGATCATCCAAACGGGATTCTCGTTACCCGTAGAAGTGGAGTCATCAATCGAGTGGGACAAACTGGATGAACACACCCTCAATCAAATTGAGACCGATGCAAGGGCAACTGCAATCCTACAATGTGGCCTAACCAAGGTGCAACTCAAGCTAGTAGGTCCATGCAGATGTGCTAGAGAAATCTGAGAAAAATTGATTAATCTTCATCAAGAGATCTCAAATGAAGAAGAAGATCAAGTAAGTTATCTTGCCCTTTCGGTCCAAGCACAAACAGCCGAGTCAGAGTCTGAACCCGAATCCAATGTCGAACCAGAATCAGACGACGAATTGACTGAGACGGTAACTAGTTTTGAATTATTTTCAAAATTTGAATTAAATAATCAAACAGATATTGTAATGGTCGAGGAAGGTATAAATTCCATTGCATGGAAAACTCCAAAAGAACCACCAAAGAAAGAGCTTCAACCAGTACCCGAGTCCGACTCAGACACGGAATCGGAAGATGAGTCTAAATCCGAGGCGGCAAGAATCAAGGGCGAGATTCCCAATAAGGAACCAAAAGGTAAAAGTGCAAAATCAAATTTTAAAAATCATGTAATTTGTTACACATGCAGGGAGAGAGGGCACTACCAAAGTGAGTGTCCTACTCGTAAGATTCAAACGACACCACCGATGGCGATAAAGGAACCAGTTCCAAAAGCACGAAGGGACAAAAGTCACATCCAATGCTTCAAGTGCCAGGAGTTCGGGCATTACCAACGTGAATGCACAGATAAAAGAGCCACCAAGAATGCTGCACAAACAATCGACAAAGGTAAATTTACAGTATTTGAAAATCCGTTATTTACCTTAAATAATGTGATTGATTCATGTAACTTAATTAAAGCAAACTTCAGAAAATTGAAACAAGAAAATGAAACCCTAAAACATAAGGTCAATAAGTTAGAAAATTTAATTCATAATCTTGCTGATTTTGAAAATCCGGAATATTACTCCAATTGTGACCTTACTTAGACAATTGTTTGTTTTAAGTATGTGTTTCTTTTTATTTTTCTGCTTAGAATTAGGATTGGTTAGTATAAGGACTAAATCAATTAATTGAAATTTGAACAACATAATATTGGGTAGAGGTGAGATGATAGTACGTTAGGGAAGCCATCCTGGTGGAACTAGCCGAAGCTACCGATCCAAGGCCCAAACTAGTTAGACCAGAATTTACCAAAAAGTAATTTTGGAAATGAAATTTCACTAAAAGGCTTTGTCTAGGAAAGGGTTGATGATCCAATAAGGCTACGGCCAAAGAAGGTCTTGTGTCTCGCCAAGACCTGGAAGCCAATTTTTGAAATTCAAATTCAATTTACTCTTTGTTAAATTCGAATCTAACACAAATTTTCAGTTAATTTTAGATTCAAATATCTCTTTTCAAAATAAACTAAAATTGGGTTTAAAAATTAATTTAACTTTTCAAAATTAATCTTTATATTAAAATATGCATCTCACAAAACAGTTAAGGATATTCTGTTTTGTCACTTAGAAATGGGTGAGATGCTTAGGACCTAAAAGTTGAGTCCAACCCAACCAACTAATTCAGATTAATCAAAATCAAATCTTAATTAAATCAAAATTAAATCTTAAGTAAATCAATTAAATTCAATTAAATCTTAATTAAATCAATTAAATTCAATTAAATCTTAATTAAATCAATTAAATTCAATTAAATCAATTAAATTCAATTAAATCTTAATTAAATCAATTAAATTCAATTAAATCTTAATTAAATCAATTAAATTCTATTAAATTTTAATTAAATCAATTTAATCAAATTCAAAATAATTCAATTAATTATTCTCAAATTTAACTGAATTAATTATTCTCAAAATTCAATTTAATTATTGTCAATCATTTACTTTCAAAATTAAAATATTTGTCTCACACAACCCATAAGGTTAACATGCTTGACCACGTAGAACTGGGTGAGACATCTAGGACCTAAAAGCATAATTCACTATCCTTTTAAATAAAAAAATATATTTTCAAAAGTTATTCAAAATTATCTCTATTTTTTTTCAGTTTACGGTACCCTACTCTTTCAATTCTAACATTTTTTGAAATTTCATGTTTATATCTCAATAGACTCGTTTTAAATATAATCTAGGGCTTGTTTTGTTTTTGTCATTGATTGGTCAAACTTGGTCAAAATAGTCAATCCTAGTCAACATAGTCAAACCTGCTCAACACTGAAACCCCTTAAGAAACTTAGATAAAAGTCAGACTGTGTCGGATATAGGGGGAGTTTCTTTTAATACTTTTCAAAAATTTTAAATGTTTTTTTCAAAAACCTTATGTTCTAAATCTTATTATCATCTCGATAAGGTTTTCAAAAATTGATTCAAAAACCTTCGTATACTACTTTCTGTTTGGAAAATTATCATACTCAGAAGGTTATTCAAAATTATTCTTTTAATTTTAATAAACCCTAAAGACACAGAGGAAGGTCCACTTCATGATCTACAAGGACTCCTAGGATGTGTCAAATTTAGGGGGAGTTTGAGTTAAAAGAAGAATTTCTGAAATGTTTTTGGTAATTATTTGTTTTGAAATTGTTAGATAAATTCCTTTGATCTGAACTGAACCCTAAGAACTCAGAGGAAGAATACTTGTAGTCAACAAGCTTCCAAGGACTGTATCAAGTTTAGGGGGAGGTCAAATTAAAAGAGTTATTAAACATTTCTAAATAATATATTTTCATACACTCTATTTTCAAAATTGTGTCGAAAACATTTGTCTTACAAAATAATATTATTTTAAAATATTTTTGTGGCTTATAAAATTATTTTTGAAATACCTTTTGAAATAATATTTACTTGGGTTGAAAAATTTCCAGGACACTTAGGAAAATGTCCTTGTAGTTAATAAGGTTTCCTAGGATTGTATCAGACTGGAAAAGAAATCAAGTAAAGTATTCAAAATAAAATTAATTTTTTTTAATGCATAATCTTCAAAAGTACTTCTATTTTTCAAAGTATAATGTTTTGAAAAGTACTAATACTTGTAAAGGCAATAGTGTCCTAAGTGCATGAAGTTTCTAAAAGATTTGCCTACAAATATAAAATATTTTTTATGGAGTTTTGTTGGTGCAGTTTAAAGTTTTGTTGCTATACTTTCATGAATTATGCTAAGTATTTTTATGTTTTCAAAACTCATAAGCTCTGATACATAAATTTAAAAAAGAAACTTCATTTAAAATATATTTTGTTATTGATATATGGCCACGGGGGAGAGTGGAAATTAAATTCTTCCTTAAACGTTTTTTTTAGAAAGGTTATCTTAGAAATGGTTTAAAACTTAGAAGAAGAATTTCATATTAAGGGGGAGAGACAGGAAAGAGAGAAATTGTTTTAATCTTTATCTCTTTTTCAAAAAGTGCTTCAAAAATTTCTAAGTATTTCAAATTCTTTTGTGCATGTTTTTTTTGCCTAAGTAAAATTCATTTTGCAAAGCCTTGTAAGTAAAAGTTATTAAACAAAAGTTAGGTTTGCAAAACTTTTTCAAAATTTTACCTTGTTCGCCCATGTATGTTTTTGATATATGTCAAAGGGGGAGGAAAGGTCAAAGTTAAGTATGTTAACAAAATACTTCAAGGTAGCAGGGTAAATAAAATTTTTCAAAATTACAATGGTTTTTAGATCAAAACTACATTGGTTGTTTAACTTTACACTGCTTAGATTGATTGGTTTTAACTTTCGTACATAACTGTTATATGTTTTTACTTAACTTTGAATTGTGTTGTCATAAATCAAAAAGGGGGAGATTGTTGGTGCAGGAAGCACCATATCGAACCTTGTTTTGATATTGGCAAAGGATTCAAAGTTAAGTTTATTTGGTGATCTAACAATGTTACTCAAGTGTGCAGGAAAAGTCCTAGCGAAGGGCTGCTAGGCACCTGGCGAAGGGCTGCTAGGAAACAAAGTCTTAGCGAAGGGCTGCCAGGCACCTGGCGAAGGGCTGCCAGGAAACAAAGTCCTAGCGAAGGGCTGCTAGGCACCTGGCGAAGGGCTGCCAAGAAACAAAGTCCTAGCGAAGGGCTGCTAGGCACCTGGCGAAGGGCTGCCAGGATACAAAGCCCTAGCGAAGGACTGCTAGGCACCGGGCGAAGGACAGCTTGGTATCCAAGACCTGGCGAAGGACCGCGAGGCAAAAGTCCAACCAGAGGAACGGTTGGCATCAGGTAAATTCTCCCGAGAGGAGTAGGTGAGGACGCGTTCCCCGTCGAGGGAACAGTAGGCGTCGGTTCGACCTAGGGCTGCATTTGGGAGGCCAAAAGTCAGAACCAAGACAGCTAAGGCTGTATGAAACTAACAACTTATTGCTTTTTGTTGTTTTCGTACTAACCCTGGATGCAGGACCAAAGGAACGAGTGTCTGCAGCTCAGAAAGCCTCAAAGGAGTGAGGCAGCAACTGAGTAGGGCGCCCTGAGTGTCCAGGGCGCCCCCAAGGTGAAGATGAAACAAATGAAGCAAATGAGCCTCGACTGAATACTGGCCGTAGCGCCCTCAGCAGCCAGGGCGCCCTCAGCAGCCAGGGCGCCCTCAGTAGTTAAGGCGCCCCGCGCCTATGCCAGCGAAGCCAATCACCCTTATCCAGCCGAGAAGCCCGCGCAGAAGGAGTCAAGCAAGGCGCCCCCAGCGTCCAGGGCGCCCCCAGGGTCAAACCTTATCCCTATTCGGGTGGGATAAAGTTTGACCGAGCGAAGCTCGGATCGCTTGACAAGTGGGGGGCGCCCCCGACGTCCAGGGCGCCCCGAGGTGTTATAAATAGCACCCAACGCCCAGGCTTCCAAATATATCTCGAAGACAAAGCTTCTACGCTCTTCTGCTCTCACGCCTCGCTCCGGAAACTGCCCAACTCGAGCCGACGACGTCCTGCTGCTCCGGAAAAAGTCAATCCACTCCGGACGTCAGTAAAGAAGAGTGAATTTCAATTTACTGCACTTACTCTGTAATCAATATTTGTAAATTGTTTTTGCGCCTATATAGAATTGCCCAAAGTAAACGGTCAACGACCGTGGACCAAGAAGTAGGAGTCGACCTAGGCTCCGAACCAAGTAAAACCTCCCGTGTTTGCGTTGTGTGTTTTTACTTCCGCTGTG
Source organism: Boesenbergia rotunda (assembly GCA_024364735.1). Taxonomy (NCBI): domain Eukaryota; kingdom Viridiplantae; phylum Streptophyta; class Magnoliopsida; order Zingiberales; family Zingiberaceae; genus Boesenbergia; species Boesenbergia rotunda. Next base: position 97,542 of record JAGFNQ010008013.1, read on the forward strand.
CAATTTCTCTTAAGTTTTCAAATCCGAAAGTTTTTCGATATTCACCCCCCCCCTCTATCGGTTCTCTCGATCCAACAGTTCAAACATCTTCGGGCACTTCGGCTTATACCCAATCATCCTGGGTCCACACCTCCATGGAGATGCTTGCTTAAGATGTCAAAGTATAAGTCTCCATGACCAAGAAGACTTGAACACCGCAAGTCAAAGGAACATCGCACTTAAGCTGCAGTAAGAACTTCACTGACATATCTATATGTAAACTACCATATGAAGTTTTACAGCCAGTCACTCCAATGAACTAGTTCCCTTAACTAGCATTCATGTTTATCTCCAGACATCTCAATGTCACCAACCAGTGAGAATCAGCTGATTAGGGAATAACCCATGCTAGTCTCAACAGAATTGATAGTGTCCGTATTTATCAATTCATCGACTAGGGACAATTTCAATACTTCACAATTGCACATGTAGAGATAATCACTAGTTGTGAATTCATCACAAATTCTCTCATGCTGTGAATTGTATTGCGGGCATTCAGTAATTGAGTTTAAGATCTCAATCAAATACACAAACATGTATACTCAAATAGTGAATATTCATTTATTAAAATAAATGATTACAATCATAAGGCGATTGCCTTAGGACACTTCTCTCATATCACTAGCACGCGTCTGGTTGGGAGCCGAGCCGAGGGGTGCGTGGGAGCATGTCCACTTATAACTCGCGAGGGTGAGAATCTGGGACGCTTGCTGATTATCCGAGAAGGCAGGTCTTCCACTATTCTTGTGGGGTTACAGAGTACAACTATTTTAATAACCTGCTGGGCGAGAGCCTCCTTAGGCTAGCTTGCCTGAAATCATGTGTACTCCCCCTCGGATGGCGTTTTGTCAATTGGTCTGCTGCTCGTCCATTTTGTCTGACTCGATTTGCTCTCCGGCCAGGAACAAGCTACGAGCGATCGATGAATCTCGTTCGAGTTCTTAGTCGGCTAGGGTGAGGGTTCGACTTCCTCGACCTGGGCCACGCCCGGGGGAGACTCACCATTCTTGTTGTTGCGCAGCTGCTGCGGGAGCTCGGCTCCTGCCGATCTGTCGGCATTCATCCGTGTCATGGGTGTGGCTATGATGAAACGCGCAGTAGGGCCTCCAGCGGGTCGGCATACACCCCTGAGCCACTTGCTGCACTTGTCGACGTTCCGTCTCCGCTCGGTCAGTGGGCCCCTGTGGGCTGCGAATGGTCCCGCCCGGCGATCGGCTAGACTGCGCAAGACTCGGGAGTGGCGTGTTGGTCGGCTCCTTTCGAGCGACCTGTGCCTCTTCCACATTGATGTATTTGACAACCTTTCCCAGCATGCTGCCGAAGTCCTTTGCTGGTTTCCTGATAAGCGAGCGGAAAAAATCTCCCTCCTGCAATCCTTGGGAGAATGCGCTGATCAATACCTCGGGTGTGGCGGTTGGCACATCCAGTGTCACCCCGTTAAATCTCTTGATGTAGGCCCGGAGCGACTCCTTCGGGCCCTGTTTTAGGGCGATCAGGTTGATACTTGTCCTGTGGTGCCTCCGACTGCTAGCGAAGTGTTGGAGGAATGCCCTCCTGAGTCCTCCGAAGCTGGCTATCGACCCATTGGGGAGTTGCCCAAACCGTCGTTGAGCAGGTCCCGAGAGCATTGTCAGGAATGCTCTGCATTTCACGCCCTCAGGATACTGGTGGAGCAAGGCGGCACTTTCGAACTTCATAAGGTGCTCCTCTGGGTCGGTGGCGCCGACATACTCGGGGATGGTTAAGAACCGGAGATGCTTGGGAACCCGATCCTCTAAGACCCATGAAGAGAAGGGGTTGCACATCAGGGTCTACGGCGACACGAAAGTCGTGGCCTTTCCCTTTTCAGATCGAGGTCCATGCGTTCGATTGGATGCGGATACCTACGCTTGCACGGGCTCGGCCTTGTCCTCCCGACCCTGACCGGGAGCGGCGGGGAAGGGGACCGAGCCTCCTTCGGGTGGGGCAATGATGAACCCGAACTATAGGTGTCACGAATGTGGGTCTCAAAATTTAGATATTCGTAAAGCTGGAAACCCTTTTTGCTAGCAAAGATGAAAATGTAGTAAAGGGGCCACAGGTCGTATTTTTCCTATGGCTAATTAAGATTGTTTGATTCGAGCTCGAGTTTATGTGTCGTCAAATATTTTTGGGTTTCAAGTAAGAATTGGTTTGGTTACAATTGGAAATGAAATTGCAATGAAAATGAAGGAAACTCAACTATGGAACTTAACCCAAGTAATTCAACCAATGAACTCAAACAATTGGGGGTTTAAATGCAACTTAGCCTAATTTGAAAAACCAATCTGATATAAAATCAAACCAAATTTCGATTTATACTAATGCAAAGAATTTCTTCAGGAATTATTACTCCAAACAAATCAAATGCAACTCAATCTTCAACCAAACTGATACGAAATCAGTGCCAAGATTTCACTTGATACAAAGTGCAAGCAATTTAACAAACTTGATACCAAGATGAGAAAAACTGATGTGCCAAAGATTGAAACTAACTGCAGAAATTATAGCTGATCAACTCAGCTTGGAAGGCTAGGCTATCAATGAAGACATTTGTAGAATTGAATGAAGAATTCGAAACCTGAAGACTGATCAAAGCAGGTACAAGTTTAATTCAGAAACTCACAAGACAAGCTGAGATCAAATGCATAAACCCATGCTCGAAAAGAAATTCAGATAACTCTAACTGATACTCAGAAAGTAGGCTAATCAATTCAGAAACATTGCAGAAATTTGAAGGCAGAAATGCAAGAACACACTCAATGCAGAATTGAATTTGCAAGTAAGCAGGAACGAAATGCAGAATTTCAGAAACCAAATTGGATGCTAAACCAAACAAAGAAACTGATATCAAGTACTTGAATCTAATATTCAGATAAGTTTCAGAAGAGCTATGTTTACTTGACACAAAATTCAGAAGTGCTAGACTAAGTGTTGCAGAAATTAATCGAAACTGAAACTAGCTGAATTGCAAAAATTGATACAAGAGCAAACTGAGCAGAAATGCAGATAGAAATCTAAATACGAAACAAACTTAGATCAAATGCATTATCACACTAATTGTTATCTCTAATTCAGAGCATCAAAACTAGACATAAACTAAATTTGAAAGAAGCTGCAAAATCAGAAACTAAACTGATACGCAAGGAATCAACTAATGTGCAGAAACAAACCTGATACGCAGAATTAAACCTGGAACAAACTGAAATTAAATGCAATTGTTCACTAACAAGCAGTATATCTAATTAACTTGCAGAAATGAAACCTAATTAAGGCAGGAATGATTCATACAAGAAAACTAAGCAGCTGATACAATGTTCAAAAATGAAAGGCTGGCAGAAATCAAAATTATAGCTGATAACGGAAATTCACTAAGAAAACTATCATCAATCCCTTCTCTTAGCTCAAGAACTCCTTGCCGTCACACAAGGGTGAGCCTCGAACCCGTAAGCTCAACAAATCGCTGGGAAAACTGACTCTGCGAATCAATCCAACTCAGCTTTGCTCAAATCTGAAAACCCTATTCGATCTCCTCAATCCAGCTGTGTCCGATTGCGCTGATGGCTTGGGGATTATCCGAGCACTCCAGGGGACCCCTCCAGATGGCTCAGATGGATGAAAATGGTGCACAACCGAGACCGAGGAAAGCAAACGGAAGAGCTGATGAAACTTCACTCAGCTCTGTTCTTGGGCAATTTAGAGTTAGATTCTTCACGGAAGCACCTTCCCCATGATCTAGAACTTGATCCAATGAAGAGATTGATGCGGTCACGTCCTTAGATGAAGAAAACTTGAAGAAGAGATGAAGAAAACTCGAAGACGAAGAAGACAGCGGCGAAGACGCGACGAACTGCTTCCTGGGGATTTTTGGCTTAAATATTTTAAAACCAACGGTTGAGATTGTTTTGGATGAATCCAACGGTCGGATCTTCTCCGATCGAACCCAAACTCTACAGATCTCAATCATGGGTCAGGATCTGCCTCTCAGTGGCTCGGATCTACCTGATTTGCAATGGATGACTCAGATCTACCTGCTCTTTGAATGGACGATCTAGATCCTTCTGAGCTTGATCCAACGACTAAATGATCTCTGATTTGGATGAAAATTTCAGATCTTAATCCAAGTGCTTGATTAACCTTAACCCCAGCTCGAATTGCCTCAAAGGTTCTCAAATGGCTCAGATCTAGCCGTTTTTGAATCGGACGACCCATATTAGTCAGATGCTTAATCACTCACTCCGGGTCCACTTCTGACTCAAGTTCGACCCAGCATGACCTAGGTCCCTGATTATTCCAAGCCTATAAAAATAGATCAACAATTTAGTAGCAAAATAATTCCAATGTATCAAGATTTATAATAAAGCCCAAAATAGAATAGATTCATGGAACCTAGGATAAATTCAATATTAAACAAGTAAAATATGGGTCAAACTTGGATAGCATCTAAAATGATCAACAAAATGATACCTATCAGGCAACTCGTCCCCGCCCTCCTAAGGGGTCATGGATCGGCGGCCCCGGAAATCGAGCTGCTGGGCTACCGACTTGCGATAGCTGCTGAGAGACTCTCTGGGCCCGAGCGGCCCATAAGAGCTAGTACTCCTCGGGTGTAACAGTCATCATGACCCGGTTGGGCGCTTCCATCGTACACTTCCGATCAGGCTAAGCGAGCCCTCCTTCTAGTGCCAAATTTGATCCTGTCGCGAAGCGAGGTGGAAGTCCCAAGAGCCAGATGGTTGCCCGAGTGTCGCGAGCTGCTGACATGGCGCCAACCTGCGAGACAACGATGTTGGGACCGATTGGCGAGCTAGAGGGGGGGTGATTAGCTCCGATTTGCTCCTTGATGATTTGTCGCGGCGGAAGACTCGAGCAAACGCTAACACAAAGGATTTACTTGGTATCCACCCCGGTCGGGTGACTAATCCAAGGATCCACTCTCCTCACACTCTCATGCACTATGAAAGTCTCCTTCTTGAGGTGGAGAAACCTCTTACAAGCTTACAACAAGATACAACAAGGATCTAAGCAAATACAAAAAGAAATCTTACAAGATTTACAATGAATAAACTCTCTTTGCTTTCCTTGCTATCTTCAAGCTTGTGGTTGCCTCTAGAACCTTGGAAATGCAGCAGCAAAAACCTCCAAGACTTCCCTTGAGATGACACCAATGAAGAAGGAAAAGGCCTGCGTGAAAACCCTTATACCCGACGCCTAGGGTTCCCTAATCGATTACCCAATCGATTACCACGTCATACTAGCCGTTCAATGGCTAGTTTTTGAACCTGAATCGATTAGCCAATCGATTAAGACTGCCCTTAATCGATTGACCAATCGATTAAGAGAAGGCTGAATCGATTACCCAATCGATTCAGCCACCTTCTGTTCTCGCAACAAACTCTCTTAATCGATTACCCAATCGATTCACTTTCTCCTTAATCAATTACCTAATTGATTAAGATCCTCCTTAATCAATTACCTAATTGATTACCATCCTTCTTAATCAATTACCCAATTGATTAAAATCCTTCTTGTTTTCGCGAGACAACAACCCAATCGATCACCCAATCGATTGAGACCAACCTAACTTGTGTTCACAGTCAACCCCTTTGACCAACCTCGATTTTACGGTCAACCCCTTTGACCAACCTGGATTTTACGGTCAACCCCTTTGACCAACCTGGACTTCTTCTGCCTAGTTCCCAACTAGGACTTAACCTGATTCCCCACCAGGTTTGCCTAACACTCGAGTTAGGTCTAGTCTCTCGGTAGACTTCCACCTTGCCAGCATGTGATCTCCCCGATCCATCTGGACTTCACCTAGTCCCACTAGGTCTTCTCCCATGCCAGCGTGCGATCTCCCCGATCCACCTGGACTTCACCTAGTCCCACTAGGTGTGCCTAGTCCCACTAGGTCTTTTCCCATGCCAGCGCACGATCTCCCCGATCCACCTGGACTTCACCTAGTCAAGTCTCCAGTCAACCTTGACCCACTTGACACCATACGGCATTCAAACATAATTATCAAATTCAAACATCAATGTCAAACATCGAAACATACACCTCAAGCTCACCCGAGCTTGCTAGACTCAAGCTCACCTGAGCTTTGTCAAACTAGGTCAACCTTGACCTAACCAAGATTGCACCAACAATCTCCCCCTTTTTGATGTTTGACAATATGTTTGAGAAAGACTAAACCCTATTAACCTTTCAATTTTCTCCCCCTTTAACACACATCAAACACTCTCCCTGAAAGTCTATATGGTCAAAGGTATACACAATGAAAATCCCATACTTTTCATTGAACCTATGCTCAACCTTGAGCATTCATCATAATGAAGATTTCCAATCTTCATCCTTTCATTTTACCAAAAATAAAAATACAACCACATGTTGTTAAGGAAGACCTCCCCCTCAAAACATGCTCTAAACCTCTATCATTGCACCAACAATGATTTTTGAGTTCCTAAAACCTTTAGGAAAACTCAATTTGAGGTGATTGAGATTTTGGGATTCAAATCTTGAACCAAAACCTCTCCTTAACCCTTAAATGTTCACCGAACCGTTTCCCTTTTTGATTTCACAATGAAATTTACCCAAATATACTTATAAATGTATTCCAAGGGGTTAGGGATTGGTAGGTTACTCAAAAATGGGTTAATGGACTGAAAACTGACAGTTTCAGTCTCACCAATCGATTGGTGTTGGGAACCAATCGATTAAACTAGCCTTAATCGATCAACGGATCGATTACGGCCGACTGTAATCGATCAAATGATCGATTACGCGAGCCTCTGTGCTCGCAAAAAGATCGACCAATCGATTGACCAATCGATTGGCTATGGTCCCAATCGATCACCTGATCGATTGGGAGTTTCTGAAATCTGAAAACAATTTCAGATTCGAATTTCAGAAACTCCTAAATAATTCTACAAAATTCGAAAAATCCTAAAATTTCGTGTAGACATTATTTATACCATATACTATCAAGGAAAAATAATTTTCTATAAAAATAACCTCCTTTTTCAAAGATTGACACAAAATTGGAAACCATTGAAATACTTCAATGTTTTACTCTATTTTGTATCCATTTAATCAATGATGAGTGCTATCAAAAGATAGTCTTCACCAAGGTTTTTTCACGATAGTTTTAAAATGTTTTTCAAAAACAATATCCAACCATGTTCCTTGGGCTAAATGCACATGACTTGTACATTAGCTTTCCCAATGATTGGAGTTCATTGAATTTCATGTTTTGATGATACTAAAACTCAATAGGATGCATATAAATCAACACTTTGAGTTTTGTTCATCTTCCTAACATCTCACTTGTTCTAATGTGTCTCTAAAACACACACAAGTCACCTTATAGTCTTAGTGAGATGTGAAAGTCATGTTCTCCCTAATCTTAGGGTTCATGCATTTCTACCTAGGCATTATAAACCTTGATCATCCACCTTGGATGCCAATTAATGTCAATGTCCTTAATTTCAATTAAAATTGACTAAATGCATGATTATGACTATGACATGCATCATATTAGGTTTTTCAAAAGAAATTATAGCTAAATGATGCATGAATGACATGACATGTAATATTCTCATAATAAAATATGAGATATGGATTATGATGTCATGGCATGTGATAGGGCATCCAAAACATGGCATATAAGCATAAAAGAAAATACCTAGATTTCCTATCTAAGTATCAATAACTCATCGCTAAGCCATTGATAATCCTAAATTTGCCCTAATTTCCAAGATAAAGCCAAAACTCCCCCCCCCAACTTGGCCTATCTTTGGATTCTAACCTAGTTGTGCCAATTTTATCAAGTTTAGTGTTCCAAAAATATAGATTGGCACAAATTTTACTCCTCCTAGAGTAAACACTTGATTCCTTCATTTTCAAGGAAGATACTTCCTTGAAAATGTCCCAAAGTGCCAACTTAATCAAGGTTGGGTTAACTACCCTTCCCATTTGAGTTGACACTCCCTAGACCTATCTAGGGTGTGGCAAACACACTCTTAGGAACCCAACACCTATTGGTGCTCCTAGTGTGTTCTAGGTATTCACTAGGGATGACCTCCCTTGATACCTTCCTAAAGACTTTCTTAGGCTTTTCCGAAGCCTTAGTCATGTTGATCTTGTTTTGGTCAACCCTAGGGATGGCTTCTCTTGTGGCCTTGACTTGACTTCTAGACCTAGATTGAGTTTCATACCTATATGGAACTCTATGATAGGATGGACCATCATCCTTAGTTTTAGGTTTGTACCCCAAACCTTTCTTGCTCCTAGAGAGTCCTTGTTTTCCTAAATCTAGGTTTTGATCCTTAGATCCCTTAAATAGATTTTCTATTCTTTTGAGGGATTTTTCTAATTTATCAAGTTTGGACCTCAAAACTTGATTTTCAATCAATACCTCCTCAAGGCTTGGTTTTCTAATATAGCCTTGGTGATTGTTTTTCTTAGCCTTGGATTGGGTAGGTCTACCTTGGAAATTCCTAATTTGTTCCCTATCCTTAGAGGTGGTAGTCCTAGCATGGAAAGCTCTATAGTTTTCCTTAGAGTTTTTATACCTCCTATTTTCATGATAAATAGCATTAAAATGATAATAGTTATCTCTAGCATGCATATTATCATGATGAAAATAAGTACCATTACCTAATGATACCTTAGTCTTGTTCTTGGAGGCTCCCCCTTGATTTAAGCTCCTCCCTTTTGCCTTGGTCGGTTTCTTCCCATTTGGACATTGATTTCGATAATGTCCCTTTTCTTTGCATGAGAAGCACACTATGTGCTTCTTATCCTTCTTTATCACGGGGCCGACCTCCTTTGCCTTCTCCTTGGTCTTGGGTGTCATTTGCACCTTCTTCTTGACCAATTTTGGACACTTACTCTTATAGTGCCCTTTTTCCCTACACTCAAAACAAATGATATGATTTTTATTTTTACAACTTGAAATTCTTATACCTTCATGTGGTGTAGAGGTGGCACTTTCTTCTTCTTCATTGACATTGGAATATGATGTTGAAGCTTGTCTTTGATCCGATGCCAATGACACATTTTGCTCCCCCTCAATCCTAGAGGTGGAGGCTTCTTGAATTTCCTCTTCAACCCTTGAGGTAGAGGCTTCTTGAGCTTCATCTTCGGATGTTGAGCACCTCTCAACTTCCGAGTCCTCTTCACATGATGAATCTCCCTCTTCGGATTTTTCTTGATTTGGTATAGTGGAGGGATCTTCATGAAGCCTTGCCAATTTGCTCCATAGCAATTTGGCGTCTTGAAATTCTCCAATCTTGTCCAAGATGGTGCTTGGCAAAAGATTGACCAATAGCTTGATCACTTTGTAGTTTGCCTCGCATCTCTTGATTTGCTCCTCATTCCATTTGCTTTTCTTGAGGAGTTTTCCTTTTGAACTTGTTGGAGCTTCAAAACCCTCCATTAGAGCAAACCATTGCTCTATCTCCATCATGAAGAAATTTTCAATCTTTGACTTCCAAAGATTGAAATTTGCCTTGTCGAATGGTGGAGGTGCCCTTGTGTCATAGCCAAACTCCATTTTTGAAGTTGAACCCTTTTGATGATGATTTCTTGAAATTAGGGTTTCTTCCAACTTCTTCTTCTTCCTCTAGCTCTTGCCCTCTTGGCGATGAGTCCAATGAAGAGCAACCTCGCTCTGATACCACTTGTTGGGACCGATTGGCGAGCTAGAGGGGGGGTGATTAGCTCCGATTTGCTCCTTGATGATTTGTCGCGGCGGAAGACTCGAGCAAACGCTAACACAAAGGATTTACTTGGTATCCACCCCGGTCGGGTGACTAATCCAAGGATCCACTCTCCTCACACTCTCATGCACTATGAAAGTCTCCTTCTTGAGGTGGAGAAACCTCTTACAAGCTTACAACAAGATACAACAAGGATCTAAGCAAATACAAAAAGAAATCTTACAAGATTTACAATGAATAAACTCTCTTTGCTTTCCTTGCTATCTTCAAGCTTGTGGTTGCCTCTAGAACCTTAGAAATGCAGCAGCAAAAACCTCCAAGACTTCCCTTGAGATGGCACCAATGAAGAAGGAAAAGGGGAGAAGAGATGTGGCTCAAAACCTGCGTGAAAACCCTTATACCCGACGCCTAGGGTTCCCTAATCGATTACCACGTCATACTAGCCGTTCAACGGCTAGTTTTTGAACCTGAATCGATTAGCCAATCGATTAAGACTGCCCTTAATCGATTGACCAATCGATTAAGAGAAGGCTGAATCGATTACCCAATCGATTCAGCCACCTTCTGTTCTCGCAACAAACTCTCTTAATCGATTACCCAATCGATTCACTTTCTCCTTAATCAATTACCTAATTGATTAAGATCCTCCTTAATCAATTACCTAATTGATTACCATCCTTCTTAATCAATTACCCAATTGATTAAAATCCTTCTTGTTTTCGCGAGACAACAACCCAATCGATCACCCAATCGATTGAAACCAACCTAACTTGTGTTCACGGTCAACCCCTTTGACCAACCTCGATTTTACGGTCAACCCCTTTGACCAACCTGGATTTTACGGTCAACCCCTTTGACCAACCTGGACTTCTTCTGCCTAGTTCCCAACTAGGACTTAACCTGATTCCCCACCAGGTTTGCCTAACACTCGAGTTAGGTCTAGTCTCTCGGTAGACTTCCACCTTGCCAGCATGTGATCTCCCCGATCCATCTGGACTTCACCTAGTCCCACTAGGTCTTCTCCCATGCCAGCGTGCGATCTCCCCGATCCACCTGGACTTCACCTAGTCCCACTAGGTGTGCCTAGTCCCACTAGGTCTTTTTCCATGCCAGCGTGCAATCTCCCCGATCCACCTGGACTTCACCTAGTCCCACTAGGTGTGCCTAGTCCCACTAGGTCTTTTCCCATGCCAGCGTGCGATCTCCCCGATCCACCTGGACTTCACCTAGTCCCACTAGGTGTGCCTAGTCCCACTAGGTCTTTTCCCATGCCAGCGCACGATCTCCCCGATCCACCTGACTTCACCTAGTCAAGTCTCCAGTCAACCTTGACCCACTTGACACCATACGGCATTCAAACATAATTATCAAATTCAAACATCAATGTCAAACATCGAAACATACACCTCAAGCTCACCCGAGCTTGCTAGACTCAAGCTCACCTGAGCTTTGTCAAACTAGGTCAACCCTGACCTAACCAAGATTGCACCAACAAACGACTGTTAACCAACCCGCCTGGGAATTTTCCCGGTCAAGCCCTCCGACGGTCAAGTCAGTATCCGCAGTAAATATAGGGAAGCAGTAGGAATAGTAGGAGAAGAGAACGTGATTGCGCATACCTGCGAAATGAGGAGGGGAGAGGTTTATATAGTCGGGGGAGCTGACAACCCCTGTCTATGTCAACGAGATAGGGGTATGGTGTTTGTCAGCTCGCGGGAGAGCACCTAGAGGTACCGTGGCATGACGTGGGGTGCTCGGATAATACAACCGTATCGAGTCAGCGGGATTTCACGATGCTTGTTATGATTGGGTAAGGTGGGCACTATCCCTGACGTCATGGTCGTCCCCAGGGTGTCCCGATGTAGGGGCAGCGTAAGGAAAGACTGGTCTGGAGCCCGATGGATGACCGGCGGGTCCGAGTGATACGACCCGGGTCGGGTGTAGTATAGCCGAGTGACACAGGGTACGCCATGAGTCAGGGGTTGGCCGAACTATATCTGCTCTGTCATCTCTCGGGTCTAATGGTTGTCAGATCTACGGGGTGTTAAGGAATGACCTTCCCGACCTAGCTCTCGGTTGGAAAACTGGATTCAGTGACCAAGCTAGGAGGTGCTCGGGATCGACCTGCCCGAACTCGACCGGGGTCGGTCGGTCAGTGGTTCGGGAGGGTCCCTGGCTCGGGAATTCCCCGGGTGAGATCTTCGTGGGCCCCTCTACTAGGTCTTTGTGGCGCCAGACTAGTTGGCCTAGCTACCGTAAGCTGGGCCGAGATCAGTCACACTACTCCTAAAATTGAAAAAGAAAAAAAATTGAATTAATCCCTTTCCGTGAAGCATTTAAGGCCAGCTAAGGAGTTCCTTGCATAAATATAATTCATGACAAGCAGAGTAAGAAACTTAAGTGATCAAGGAGACGTATATTGAAAGCGTTTTAGTGTGGTTTAATATGAGCAAAGTGAAGCCTAATGATCATTCAAGCTCAGCACTAACCAATGCCCTACATATGAGAGAGAGAAAAAAAAATAACAATGTATTTTATTTTATTTTTTATTTTTTATTTTTTATAATCTAGATGTCCAGATCTTTACAAACATGATTAATCCTAAAGGTGGACAGCTCTTCCCCTATTCGCCCATTAGGTAATTCCATAAATACCCATGATAGTGCGTCGCCAGTTGACATCCACAATCCGTCTATCACTATAGGGTTACATAGGCCCCGAAACGGGTACTTGAATCGTGGATCTTTCAACGTAGTCTTTTTCTCCAAATTAAGTGGGCATGCATATCCCAACTGAGGATTGATTTATGATGATCTAAGTATCCACCTTCATGCTTAACTGCTGCAGGGGAGGAGGACATGAACAATGTATTTTATGCATCAATAGTTAGTAGCTTGATTTTTACCAGTGTGTACAAGGCCAAACATTGCTCATGCAATTTGCGTTGTTAGTTTTTCCTGTGAATCCGAGCAAAAGATCATATTGTGAAATTTTCTATTATCTCAGAGGAATTTGAACAGTATGTTTATGCTTTGAAAAATGACAAATTTATTATGAATATTTTTCAGATGCAAATATGGTCATTGATAGTAATTTCAAAAAGTCCATTTCAAGATACTTGATCACCTTCGCATTGGAGCAGTTTTCTTGGCAATGAACTGACAAATGTGTTGTTTTATCAACTAATTAGGTTGAATATATTCTTGTAAAGCATGTAAATAAGTGTCGTGGATATATATATATATATATATATATATATATATATATATATTTTATGATGTATCATAGCGCCCCTGCTAATCTATCTAAAGATCAATAAGGAGGAGATAAATTACGGAGCTACTAGCCCGGAAGCTGCAGCTAGCGCATGGTGACGATGGGTACACTGATTTTACCAAGTTTTGACCCTAACCTCAAGGTGACAAACACACACTACCATCCGTTCATCCCGTGGAGACTCTCAACTTTTCACTCATGGTCCAGGCAGAAGGCAACATTAGATTCAAGATATCTTGGAGAATTACTATAATTTGAGAAAGTTCTTACTAATAAAAATGATTTGGATATAATGATCAAAGTCTTGCTTCCAAAGAAGCTTGTCATTTGTCGAGAGGTTGCAGGTACAAGACAGCTTTCTTCCACGTGACCCGAGAGGGAGATTGTTGGTATGGTCACTCCTAACATGAAGTTGGTGGGATCGCACTTTATATACACATAAAAGGATAGGAATTGCAAAGGAAGCAAGTCACAACAAAGAAAAAAAGAGCAATCCCAACTACTTCAAAAGCGTGGACTTGATGAACACTATTTTAGTATGAACAGATCGTTAGTTTAAGTGATTGATAAGCTTAGTAGCCGACCAGCCAAGTATTATGATTGGGTTGGACTTAAGTTGTGCCAAAAAAGTGTCTAAAGATGTTGAGATGTTTTGCAGTTCTTGGTCTTCATTAAACTATAAGAGACATGAAAGATTTTCATGAGAATTCAACCACAGTAAGAGATCTAGATTGCCTATTACTGTTTTACTGGCTAGAGAGAAGTACTTACTTCTTTCCATCACATTCAATTTAAAGATCCCCCCCCCCCCTTCCTCGATTTTTTAGTACGATAGATGTAGAAATATAAAAATAAAGGATGAATAGAGGGTAAATGGGGATAACGACACTGTCGCCCCCTCAATGTAAACATATATTTTTTTGTCCCTTCAATGTTAAATATATGGCTCCATCCCTGGGTTTACATATATTTTTTTGTCCCTTCAATGTTAAATATCTAGCTCCGTCCCTGGTCAGCTCGTTCTAATGTGCAACTACTCCAGTGGTGAATGGAGAATTGATCATCTCAGGGGGTTTGCCACTCGATAATTGATCTCTAGTGGCCAGTTGTGGAACTGGAAGTGCTTGCTTTAGGAAGGCCAAGTCATCTCAGTTGTGGAATCTGAATCTATCTGATCTAGTTTTCCTATTATTTCCCTTTTTTTTTGTGCGAGTCTGAGATCTAATCACGTTTCTTCTCTTCTGATGATTGGTTGCTTAAATTGATTCCTTTTCCAGCTTTTTCTACAGGACAATGGTCCCTGATGATACTTCAACATCAATTAGGTTGGCCATCATAGAGCTTCAGGATTATGGTGTAGCGGAAGGATGATTAATTATCATTATAGGTAGTTATAATTTGATCTTTAATTATGACATATTTTTTATGATTTTTTTCTTCAAATGAGGGACGAACTGTGAGACATTAGACTTCTGGATCGTCCGCCATGAGCATTTTTAGATTTACTCTGACGGTCAATAGAAAACTTTCATGAAGTCGGACTGATCGCCCGAGATTAAAAAAATCTTATTAATAATTTTGTTTTTAGTTGGGCCATCATAAGCTTCTGGGATTAGTTAAACCACTATCCTGCCTCTTTCTTCCTTTATCTTGTGCTAAACTTCTCTTCTGTATTTTCAAGTGACGCAGCTCAATTGTGTTGAATAATTTACCTCGAGAGTTTTTTTTTATCTGTGCTTACACTTAACTAGCATAAAATTCATTGAATATTTACAACTGCAGTGGAACGAGTTTTTTCATGAATATTCTAGGCGTGTGAAAACACTTGTACCCAAGTGATTCTACTCTTTGGACGCCCACCGCTTTAACAAGGCACGGCAGGGTCATAACTATTCATTCCAAGTCTAAATGACTGTGCTCTACAGTAATATGACAGGCCATCAGGCAATGCATGCGTAGAATAACAAAATACAAAGCAAAGTAATAAAAAATTTATATGTTAGAGGAATCTCTGAGGCCCTACAGTGGTAGAGTAGAACATGCCAAACTGTGGGCTTTGGTTCTCTCTCTATCAGAAGAGTCAAAGTTGAGATGAGAAGACAGCAAAGCAAAGCCAAGCCTCACAAAAACAACCAATCTCAAGGCAAAAGGCCAAAGGTGGACCTCCTTCCCTTCACATGCTTTGCCGATTGCTCTGCACCTTATCCCATCACATCCCGACAAAATCAAAGGCATCAACTTATTCTCCAATCACAGGAAAGAAAAATGTCCCCACGGGACGGGTATGGTTATCGCATTGGAGAAGTACCGAGGTCAGGTTTTTGATGGTAAAATCCTTTTCAAATTCTTACCCTCTCCTATGTAACGATCCTTGTTCAAAGGTAAAAAAAATGGATCGTGTGGGACACTTTTTAAAGTTTCTTTTTATCACACCTGTTTTTTCCCCTAAAGTACCTTTCTAAAAGATCTTAAGAGTGTCATAATAAACTTTAGAGACTATTGACTTTTAAGACAATTACCAATACAAGATGGACAAGATCAACAAAGGGTAGAAGGCCTCGTTGGATACAGCTCCAAGAAACTTATATTATTTGTATCCACTTTACTTAGACAGTAGTTTGCCAATTGTGGCACTAAAAGACCTATGTTTTAGTCTGTAAGGACTAGCTCAGTGGAATAGTGAGATTAAGAGCTACTATTCAACATGATCCCCAAATAAAATTACAGGGAGGTCAATACATAAGTTTAGCAGATTTAGTGAAGAAAGTGTCAATATATATATATATAGGGAATATATTGCAATTTATTCAGGAATAATACAATCTCTAAAGAAAAAAGATTAAGTCACAATTCAGATTTCAACAAATTAAACAGAGAGTGAAGTATGGAACAGTAAATTACACACAAAAAAAGCGGGGGAAAATGTTTACCGAGTGTGGATTAGTTCTTCCAGGTGTAGACAAGCAGTGAAAAGCCTTGCGATCGTTGCAGCTCCATTTCCTCTTCGCTCGCCCAATCCATCACCGACCACGTGCTCGCTGATGACGCCGATGAAGTTGAAGAAGCGGAGCAACTCGTCTTCTGCGTGCTTCTCTTCCTCCCTGATTTCCTCATCTCTCCGCCGCTCCTTCCGCTGCTGCTACAGCTCCTGTTGGTGTTCTTGGTCGTCGCATTGTACAGGTCGGTGGACAAGTTTTTGTAAAGCGGATTGCCGGAACGCGCCTGGTTCGGATTCTCGTCGTCCTCGAAACGAAGAACGAAGACGGCGTGTCCTTGTTCCGCCGCAACGGAGGCGGAGACGGAGTCAGAGGCGTCGCTGCCGGAGGTTTTGCGAACAGAGGGGTTGTTCTTGGGGTGGAAGAACCAGTTGTGGAGGTCCCAGGAGAACTGGATCCGACCCCCGTCGAGTTCCACCCTCTCGCTGCCGCGGAACTTCCATCGGAGGCGCCGCACGTGCACGACCCGCTTGCCGTCAACCTGCACCGACATCGCAAGTTCTTTCCCCTTTTCCTTTGCACCGATCTCGATGACGATCTCGCGGTCCCGGCCTCCGAGTCGGGCCCGAGACCTGTATGACCTCCGGTTGAAGCCGTTCTCCACCAGAACCACCTGCTCGAGCCTGGATATCAGTGCTGAGGACGCGAGGGGGCTCTGGAGTTTGGTCTTCTTGCGCGCCTCGTCGATGAGATCCCCCGCGACAAGGATTAGATCTGCATCGATGGAGACGGCGACGAAGAACCTAGCGGCGGGCTCGGGGCCGCTAGGGAAGGTCGCGCGAGTGAGGTCCCACGCGATGTCCACGGAGCGGCGGCGGCCGACTCGATCCTTGAAGTGGAACCGCCTGGCTCCGCGCCGCTTCCAGAGAAGCCACGGCCGGACACGGAAACGGAGGGGCTCCCCTCCCTCTTCGCCGGCGTCGTCTACCTCATCGAGGCGGAGGACGGCGCGAAGGGAGATGCCGAGGAGAGTGCGTGACCACGTGAGCGAAGCGAGGCCGAGGGGTGTCTCGTAGACCGAGGTCGTCAGGGTCGGCGCTTCGGTGGAGGAGGCCGACGGCCCAGCAGCGGCGCCGCCTCGAAAGCACGAGGGCATGGTGTTCCGACGAGGTTTTGGCAGCCGGATTGGTGACTCGGAAGTGAAGAGAGGGACGTGGGAGATCGAAGTGGGTATTAATTACATCAATTACAAAGGGCACATGCAGCGAGCGGCGTCGAAATGTCACCGAGCATCAACACCTCCTCGGATTCTGCTGCTAGCTCCGCTCCCTTCCCTTCCCTTCCCTTCCCCACCCCCACTGCTGCTGTAGTGGTGAGCAGGCAAGCAAATTAATAAGACCAAAGAAGCTTTCCTTTCTTGTACTGTCTAACAGCTTTACTCACCTGCCGCTTGCAACTTGTAACTGAACAATTGCGTGGTAATTGTTGCTCCTTCCGCTAAGTCGTTGTTAAAAAAAAAAAAAGTTATTATAGAGACAGTCAAATTATAAAATGAAATTCGATGTGAACGTGATATTTTATTTGTATATGTTCGATTCAATTGTAATTTGGACATCGATAGTGACCTCCGATCGTCATTCCGAATAAAATTATAGTTTGGAAATACGATGAATCCGTCGAAGATCGCTCATTTCATTCACGTTCGGTTTAATGTTAAAAATTTACGTTTTATTATTTTTGAAAAAATAATAATGCAGGAGACTGGCTACTGAGGCGGACATGAGCCCTATGGAGATGCGTTACGCACCCACGTCCACGTTGCGAGGGCATCGAATGATTGCGGCGATCGGCTGAATTACCTCAGCTCCTTAATTTACTGGCAATGGCACGTCCCAACAACGGAAGGGTCAAGAACGCATCGAATGGACCACACTATTTCTACGCCACTGTACGCGAGCTCGAAACGAGACTGTGCTGGCCCGAGGCTCGCGGAGGACGCATTACAACGGGCCCACAAATGCCACCCCACCGAAGCTCTTAAATCTGTGAGTTTTTTTTATTAAAAAAATACTTATTTCAAGTGTACTCAATTGGTCTTTAATTAAATCTCATTCAATGATTGCCTATATTTAATTAATTAAACTCTTTGATTATTCTTGCAGATGTACTTTTATTGGTTTAGATATATAAGGCAAAATAGATCTTCATAACCTATCTATCCACATTAACCACGTGTAATTGTCATTTGATTTTTCAAATGATCTTAATTACAGATTTTTTTAGTAAAAAAATATTAATAAAATTAAATAACGTCGAATCTGAAACGATCGTCTCGGACTAATAGAAAATTCTCATTAAAATTCAGGATAAATTAAAAAATACGTATGACAGAAAATCTAGAAATCCAATATTTCTCGTATTCCATTTTTAAAAAATTCTTATAAATATAGACCCTTAAGATTTTTAATGCTCATAAATCAAATGGCTAATGTTATACCGTTGGTAGTGGGAGATGTAAAACTGCCCGCTTATCGTACAGTGCTCGATTATAAATCAACGTAAAGAAAAAAAGATGGGTGGTTGCATTCCTTTTCTTGCAAGAGAAGAGAAGAGTATCCAAGGATAAGGATTTGATTTCTAGGGGTAAACGAAGATTTATTCATTTAATATAATCGTCAATTCATCTCAGTCAATATTTATTATAACTTAAATCATAGAGGATACTAATTAGACAGTGATTAGTACATAAGATATTGTAAGGATTTGATCCATAAAATATGATGATAATATTTTATACGTTAGCTATCAATTCAAATCATGGAGACAGAGAGAGATTTGACTCATGGAATGTCATGCGCCCCAGAGGCACATGCTTACTTAAAAACGGGCAGCACCTCTCCTGTATGGCAGACAATTTGAATCATTTATACATCACTCTCAATACACAATATGACTCATTCACACTCGGCTGGTAATACTATCATAAATAAAAGAAAACACCACGACCACACAAGTAATAATAACAAAAGAAATCACATACGTTCAATGAAAACTCAAAGTCAAGACACACACAAATCCATCACTCTATGACTAATAAAATAAATACAGGTGCAGTACGATTAATAAAGAAAGTACGAAAACGATATAATACTCAAGCGGAGGACTGGTAGATGGATCCTCTCTTGGCAGCACGAGGTACATCTAACCACTACCTGATACAAAGAGAAGAACGAGAGATGGTGAGTCCGGACGGACTCTGCGAGTATAAGAATAGATAAATGTATGATATATAAAAAGGTAAAATAAGCATATAGAAAATAAAGGTATACAGTCTTTGGAATGAAGAACATAAATCAAATACATCTGTACAAATAAACATACATGAAAACCAATATAATATGTAGAGGCATGATCAGAATTTCCTATAATACCTCAATAAACTGCTCGTACTGTCGAGCAAATCTAGATTATATAATAAAGACAACTCATAACCATATATGCATGTAAATTAAATGCAGCAATCATAGCTCAAACAAGTGCAGCAAACACAAGCAAATGTATAATGTATATTGTGTACATGATGTGATAACCTACTCTGTACACATATCAATCACCGCTACATTGGATAGGTTGAGTGGATAAGATACAAGCGCTAAAACCTATGGCTATGATAAAATGTCATAATACCTATGCCCCTGTATGAAAAGTCGTAATATCTGTGGCTATATAACCCCAAATACCTGTGGGGAAAGCTACGTGGTCATGCAAACCAGGCTAGAGACCCGAGATCAGGTCGGGAGGTCGAGTCCTGAGACCATCTCAGGAGAATGGCGAAGGGCCCAAGACTAGGTTGGGAGGTCGTGTCTCGAGACCATCTCAGGAGAAAGGAGGAGGACCCGAGACCAGGTCGGGAGGTCAAGTCCCGAGACTATCTTGGGAGAGTGGAGCCCACAAAATAGATGGGGGAGAAGAGAACAGATGGGGAAAACTCCAGGTTTTTCAGAATAGGAAATCCGTCAGGTAGTTATTGCTTGTAACGCATGGTGATGATGGACTTAATAGTCGTGGTGGTCGTTAGCGACTGTAGAGGAGAACAACTGTCATGTAGCTAATGACCATTAAATGCGAGAGGGAGGTGGAGACGTGGGGGAGGAGAGACATCGAGTATATAAGGTGTTTTTGACACCCAGGTGAAAGCTCTCGGACATTATGAAAACTAAACTCTAATACTTTTTCTCGTTTCTGTTGGTGCAAGTTGCATCAGTAATGTCCTTCTCTAAATGTTTCAATGTTTGACAATATACTTAAGTCAGTGATACATTGAACAAAGGAAGGGTTAGTCAAGAAAGGTATAAAAAAGCGAACCAAAGTCCTAGTAAACCTAGGCACGAAGTCCTGGTTCAAGGAATTGGGCACGAAGTCCTGGTGAGTGAAGCTGGGCACTAAGACCTGGCATAGGGTTGGGCACTAATGTTGGGACCGGGTGCATGTTGACAAGTATACGGGTTCGTAAAATTTTAAATTTTTACGTGCAGCAGAAGAATTAGCATAAAATAATTTCTCAAATTACTTTAACCACGTATCTAGCATGCTACCTTATGATGTGTTGACATGATCATAAATTAAAACTTTGCGGAAAAGTAAACTAATTTACTAAGTACCTCGCGTAACTCGAAGTAAGGGACGAGATCCAACCGTAGCGTCCCTTAGAAGCTCCGCCTCTATTCGCGTCCACGCCGAGTTCTCCTTGGGATGACTTCGCAAAGTCATGAGTTTTGTGCCGACGAGAACTACTAGATTCTCTAAAGGCACAACTAGAACAACAAGAGAAAAGACAGGAAACTAACCACCAAGAGACGGAATCTAAATTCCGAGAAGGAAGGAGATGTGATCCGCTTCTTCTTCTCCGAGGTCGTCTTGGTGGATGAAGCTCACGCCCATATTGGGAGTTGCGCCGGCCCTAGGGGAGGAGAGAGAGCCGGCCCTAGAGAGAGAGGGGCGCCGACCCTAGAGAGAGAGAGGTGTGTAGAGAGAGAGAGAGAGGGAGCAACTAATCTCTTGATTAATTGATTAGGAATTCAAGGCTTGCCTTTGGTTCCTTATATAGTTGTTTCTCCCTTGCCAAGTCTTTCTCTTAACGGAATTAATTTTCATAAGAAATTTATCTTATAATCTTTCTTATGAATAATTCCGTTATGCCTAGTTTTATTATAACTAACTTTATAATAAAACAAATACTTCTCTCCTTTAATTATGGAATAAATTTTATAAGAAATTTATAAACTTTCTTATTATGAAAAAATCAATTCATAATTGATTTTATAAAATTAAAATAAACCATTCCATGGATCATTTTAATTTCCATAAAAAGAATAAATTTCTATAAATTTATTTATATAAATTTCTGTATACAAATTTATTTATCCATAATTTATAAAACAAATCGCGCTAGATTTATTTTATTAATTAAACCAAATAAATTGGTTTATCCCCTTTGTAGTGGCCGGCCAAACCAAGAGGGTGGACACCCTCTTTGGCCGGCCAATTCAAACTGAACCGATCGCGAATTAAACTCATTTAATTCGCCCAATAAGCCTTCAAAAGACTTAGACATTTTTAGCTTCCATTGCGCCTCTGATAAATTCAGATTCGACTTATTTCTCTTGATCAGAAAATCCAATTTTCAACTCGTTTTAAATCCCTCGGATTACTCGTAGTGCGTGTGACTAAATAGGTTTTCGATTTATGTTGGCTGTCTATAATTAACTAATTATAGAACGATCATGAGTGGCACCTAGTAGTACATCATGACCCCCAATTAATCGAAAGATCAACGGTTGACCTCAGAAAGAATTCCGAAACCCTTCAGCAGCTCTAATGAATCGTGCCCCATTCCCTTCACCATCTTATACCCACTTGGTTCAGGACACAGTCTATTTGTGTCAGTCCCCACTAGGCTGACTACGTCACACCTAGCCCAAGTAATGTCTTTCTCGTCCTTTGGATTTCTAATTACTCTCATGTATTTAAGAGACTCACACTCTAAACATGATATGCTCTGGCCAGAGGCTTTGAGTAACAATCCAATGATAGGCCTGGGTATACATCTCCTCGCAAGGAGTGGTGAATCCTTTGTAGGCTGTTCAAACATCTTCGGGCACTTCGGCTTATACCCAATCATCCTGGGTCCACACCTCCTTGAAGATGCTTGCTTAAGATGTTAAAGTATAAGTCTCCATGACCAAGATGACTTGAACACCGCAAGTCAAAGGAACATCGCACTTAAGCTGCAGTAATAACTTCAGTAACATATCTTTATAGATTACCATATGAAGTTTTACAGCTAGTCACTCCAATGAACTAGTTCCCTTAACTAGCATCCATGTTTATCTCTGGACATCCCAATGTCACCAGCCAGTGAGAATCAGCTGATTAGAGAATAACCCATGCTAGTCTCAACAGAATTGATAGTGTCCGTTTTTATCAATTCATCGACTAGGGATACTTTCAATACTTCACAATTGCACATGTAGAGATAATCACTAGTTGTGATCCCATCACAAATTCTCTTATGCTGTGAATTATATTGCGGACATTCAGTAGATGAGCTTAAGATCCCAATCATATTCACAAACATGTATACTCAAATAGTGAATTATCATTTATTAAAATAAATGTTTACAATCATAAGGCGATTGCCTTAGGACACTTCTCTCATATCACTAACAAACTCCCACTTGGCCTAATGCCAATCGCTACGGTATCCAATACCACAGGCTCTAACATGACCCTCAAACATTTTTGAGGTAAGGCCATAGTTAAAGGATCCGCTAAATTCCTTTCAGTGGGAATTTTCTCAATTTGTATATCATTCCTACTTATAATCTCTCTGATCAGATGATAGCGGCGAAGCACGTGTTTGGATCGCTGATGAGACCTTGGTTCCTTTGCTTGTGCAATAGCTCCATTGTTGTCGCAGTAAACCGGCACTGCTTCATCAATGGTTGGAACCACTCCAAGTTCGGAGACAAACTTCTTGATCCAGACTGCTTCCTTCGCTGCTTCCGAAGCTGCGATATATTCCGCTTCCGTGGTAGAATCTGCTACGGTGTCTTGTTTGGAACTTTTCCAACTTATTGCGCCTCCATTCAAAGTAAATATATATCCAGACTGAGATTTGGAGTCATCCTTATCTGTCTGGAAACTGGCATCTGTATACCCACGTATTACCATATCTCCTTCTCCATACATTAGGAACACATCCTTAGTTCTTCTTAAGTACTTAAGGATTGTTTTAACAGCCGCCCAATGATCCATTCCTGGATCCGACTGGTATCTGCTTGTGACACTCAGAGCATACGATACATCGGGCCTAGTACATAATATAACATACATGATAGATCCTATCGCGGATGCATAAGGAATCTTATTCATGCAAATCCTCTCGTCTTCTGTGCGCGGACACATAGACTTTGAAAGGTTGATCCCATGCCTGATGGGAAGGTAACCTTTCTTGGATTTCGACATGCTAAACCTTTTTAGCACTCGGTCTATATATGTAGACTGCGAAAGACCAAGCAACTGTTTTGATCTATCTCTATAGATTCTAATCCCAAGGATATAGGTTGCTTCTCCCAGGTCTTTCATGGAGAAAGTTTTGGACAACCAAATTTTAACTGTTTGTAAGACTGATACATCGTTTCCTATAAGTAAGATGTCATCGACATATAATACTAGGAATACGACTGCACTCCCACTAACCTTCTTGTACACACAAGGTTCGTCTGGATTTTGTAAGAAATCAAACTTTTTGATTGTCTCATCAAAACGGATGTTCCAGCTCCTAGATGCTTGCTTCAGTCCATATATGGATCGTCGAAGCTTGCATACTTTGGTTTTATCAACCGATGTGAAACCTTCAGGTTGTATCATGTATACATCCTCAAGCAGGTTTCCGTTAAGGAAAGCTGTTTTCACATCCATTTGTCATATCTCATAATCATAATGAGCTGCTATGGCTAGGAGCATCCGAATGGATTTAAGCATAGCTACTGGCGAATAGGTTTCGTCATAATCAATTCCTTGCTTCTGACGATATCCTTTTGCCACTAATCTAGCCTTAAAGGTAACAACATTACCTTCCATGTCGGTTTTCTTCTTGAAAACCCACTTGCACCCTATGGGCTTAATCCCTTCAGGTGGGTTAACCAAGTCCCATACTTGGTTTTCGTACATGGAATCCATTTCCGACTTCATGGCCTCAAGCCATTTGTCCCTTTCTGAACTTTTCATAACGTCTTCATAATTGATAGGTTCGTCATCGCTTATGAGTAACACGTTATTCGATTCACTTACGAGAAATTCGTATCTCTCTGGAATATTGCGTGTCCTATCAGATCTACGAAGAGGTGGTGTAGTTTTAGGTTCAACTGATAGCTCATCATTATGAGGTATTGGTTGTGAGTCTAGACTAGGTGTCTCTGTAATGTCTATTGGAGTTTCTTGAACTTCATCAAGTTCAATGCCACTCCCACTATTTTCTTGTAAAAGAAATTCTTTTTCCAGAAATACAGCATGCCTTGAAACAAACACCTTTTGTTCCAAGGGATGATAGAATTGGTAACCCTTCGTTTCCTTAGGGTATCCAATAAATAGACATTTATCAGACTTAGCATCCAATTTGTCTGATACAATCCGCTTCACATAAGCAGGACAACCCCATATCTTAAGGTGAGTTAAGTGGGGTTTCTTACTATTCCATGTCTCATATGGAGTAGTAGAGACTACCTTGGTCGGGACTCTGTTTAGCAAGTAAACAGCTGTCTTAAGTGCATAGCCCCAAAAGGATTTTAGAAGAGTTGCATGATTCATCATCGACCTAACCATGTCCATCAAGGTTCGGTTGCGCCTCTCAGATATACCATTATGCTGTGGTGTATACGGCGGAGTCCATTGGGATAATATCCCATTGTCCCTAAGATAATCTTGAAACTCTTGACTTAAGTATTCACCACCCCGATCGGATCGAAGTATCTTAATACTTTTGCCAAGCTGTTTCTCTACTTCATTTCTGAACTCTTTGAATTTCTCAAAGGCTTCAGATTTGTGTTTCATCGAGAACACGTACCCGAATCGTGAGTGATCATCGATAAAGGTGATAAAGTAGCTATAGCCTCCTTGTGCAAGAGTTGACATTGGTCCACATACATCAGTATGTATTAGACCATGCAATTCTCCCACTGGATTACCTTTTCCGGAAAAGGGTAATTTGGTCATCTTGCCTTTTAAGCATGATTCGCATGTATCAAATGAACCGGGTTCAAATGATTCCAAAATTCCACATCGGTGTAATTCGGTCATGCGTTTCTTACTTACATGGCCAAGACGACAATGCCAAGTGTAGGAGTCTATTCTATTATCTATTTGAGCACGTTTATTGCTAACTTCGATATTGAAAACGTCACTGGATAAATCTAACGTGTAGATGCCATTGCACAAAGTTCCATTCCCATAAAGAACGCCATTTAAAGTTATGTAACAACAATTGTTATTAAAAGTTAAATGATAACCCTTTTCATTCAAACATGAAATAGATACAATGTTCTTTATTAACGAAGGAACAAAATAACAATTATCCAATTCTAAGATACGTCCAGTGGGGAGCTTTAGCAAATATGTTCCGATGGCAACAGCAGCAATCTTTGCTCCATTTCCAACTCGCAATTCTGCTTCTCCTTTGACGAGTCTTCTTCTATTCCTTAGCCCCTGTATGTCATTACATATATGTGAGCTACACCCAGTATCAGTACCCAGGTATTTGAGGAAATAGAGTGACATTCAATAACGAAGATACCTGAAGAGGATGGGGCATCGGATGCCTTATTCTTCAAGGACTCAAGATAAATCTTGCAGTTTCTTCGCCAGNAGGTTGGGGTAGCGAGCCACCAATCCTAATAGAGCAGACCTTGGTCTACCAGGGCCAAGACCTTGGAATTAGACACCTGGATTTCTTTAACGACGCCCTTGGACGCCGGGTACTGGCCTTATAAAATAAAATAGCTTTTCTTTCTTTTCTTTCTTATCTGTAAATGCCTTGGCATTTTCTGGAGCACCTTGCGTGCTAAAATCCCTAAGTCTTGACTTTTGGGGATTTCTTAAGGCCTTGGCCTTTTCTTTTCTTATCTTTATCTTTTCTTTTCTTTTCTCATAGCTTTTCTTGAACCCTAAACTCACATAGGGTATTAATCAACATATATAAGCATATAATGAACTAATATCACATGCAAAAACTCAAACAAAAAGGAAATATCTCTTTTAAAAACTTTTAAAGGAAATTCTCGCGGAAAAACCGCCTCTTACTGCAGGTGAGCAGTACTTACATTGATATCTTGGACTTACAACCAAGATTAATGTCTAGAGCTCGGAAGAAACTTGAGATCTCGACGAATTCTTCGCGCCTACGCGTTCCTCTCGTCGCGGGGATCCCGAATATAAGAATATCTCTTGGAAAAGAGCCTTGACCGGCCCCCTAGAGCTTGGTGTAGTTTCGCCCAGAATAGGAGGAGTCGGCGTGAGGGTTTGGAGAGGAGAGAAAATAAAACTTCTCTCGTTAATTACCTATTTATACTTATGGGGCGGATTAACCTAACTACACCTTAAATAAAGGTCTCTCCATCCTTTTCTGTGCTTGATACCTAGCCCAGCTGGTCGCGCGCTCCCTTGGTCTCGTGGTGGTCGCGGGTTCGAGCGCCCGCTGCCCTTAAGTGATTTTTTCCTTTTTTGGCTTTCTTTTTCCTTTTTCTTTTTCTTTTTCCATAAATACCAAACGGACTCGGAAAATTCCATAAAAATACTCTAAAAATTCCTAAAAATATCTAGAATATTTCTAAACCATTTCTAAATAATTTTAAGGACTTTAAGAACTAAAAATGGAAATTTTGGGGCGTTACATTAATAGTGATTTGATACAAAACCTATGTTGGAATGTTCAAATTCATAATAAAGGGTTTGTTGAGTCATGACTCTTGTTCTTAATGTCGTGTTTCAGAAATTTTTCTGAAATGACGAATATTAATAGAGTCTACACCCCTATTGTGGAATGTAAATTGTTAATGCAGTCTGATCAGGAATGTATCAGAGTTTCAGGAATTTTTCTGAAATTTGATCGCTCCCCAGACTAACAAGAAATATGTCTGTATCACGTAATCAACAGACCTGGTTGGTCACGGAGACCAATCGGGACTATGTTTCAAATACAGATGTATTCCTTACTAGTCCTATGAAGCATATACATATTTGACCATAATATACTTCTGTATATGTCTTCACATGGAAGTCCAAGTGATAACGCAGTCCGATCTTGAACGAATCAGAATTACAGAAATTTTTCTGAAAATTGATCGTTCATAGATAAATCAGAAATTTTTCTGTATCGATCATCAGTCTGATGGAACTGCGATAATCATTATCATATGATGCATATACATTGTTGCCATGATACACTTATGGTATATGCCTCTCATATGCAATTCAAAAATCATCCTTTGACTTACTTGTCATATGAAACATATACATGTTTGACCTGGATATATTTCTGTATATGTTTTCATGTGCAAGTTCACACTTATTGTCGTATGATGCATATACATTGTTGCCATGATACATTTATGGTATATGCCTCTCATATGCAATTCAGAAATTATCCTTTGATTATTTTTTTTGGGGAGACCCTTAATTGAGGAGGAGTTGTGTTCAAACTTAATAACCATACCCTTTTCGATGTTTGACAAAGGGGGAGAAAATGGTTGATTAAGTTTATGGTTATTATAGGGGGAGGATCATGATTCCCTTATGAGAATTGAACGGACTTCAATTGATTGATACCTAAACTTAAATCGGGTTGTCAAACAACAAAAAGGGGGAGATTGTTGATGCAGTCTGACCCGGTTGTTGTTTTAGTGTTTGATAATGATTTAAGTTTGGTTGAACTAATTGTGATTAAGTCCTGATCGGGGATCAGGCACGTTATGGGAAATCCTAGCTTGGAAGGCTAGGTGTTGGAAAATCCTAACCTGGAGGGTTAGGTGTTGAAAATCCTAGCTTGGAGGGCTAGGTGTGTGAAAAGTCCTAATTCGGAAGAGGTGGGTGAAAAGTCCTAGCTTGGAGGGCTAGGTGAAAAGTCCTAACTTGGAGGGTTAGGTGCAAATTCCCATCTTGGAGAATTAGGTAAAAAAGTCCTGACTTGGAAGGTCAGGACATAACATGGAGGGCTAGGTTTGGAAAAGTCCTAATTCGGAAGGGTTGGGTGAAAAGTCCTAGCTTGGAGGGCTAGGTGAAAAGTCCTAACTTGGAGGGTTAGGTGAAAAGTCCCAACTTGGAGAATTATGTGAAAAGTCCTGGCTTGGAGGGTCAGGTGCCTAGCTTGGATGGCTAGGTTGGATGAAGGTCTAACTCGGAGGGGTTGGGTGAAAAGTCCTAGCTTGGAGGGCTAGGTAAAAAGTCCTAGCTTGGAGGGCTAGGTGAAAAGTCCTAACTTGGAGGGTTAGGTGCAAATTCCCAACTTGGAGAGTTAGATTGAAAAATCCTTAGCTTGGAGGGCTAAGGTGAATGAAATCCTAGCTTGGAAGGCTAGGTCTGCGTCCCTGGATCGGTCTGGTGACCGATCAGGGAGTTGGCACGCTGCTCCTTCGTGGATCGGTCTAGTGACCGATCCAGCGATGTCTGATCGGTCTGGTGACTGATCAGGGAGTGTGTGTTTCACTCACTGCACAGCTCCTGATCGGTCTAGTGACCGATCAGGGAGCGAACAGTGAGTTAAGTTCCCCTGCTGATCTGCTCCTGATCGGTCTGGTGACCGATCAGGGATACTGCTCAGATCGGTCTAGTGAACGATCATTTGTCGCAAGGTTCTCACTATCACCGATCAGGATGACTCCTGATTGGTCTAGAAGCAGCCTGATAGGTCTGGTGACCGATCAGGTTGGAGCCTGATTGGTCTGGTGACCGATCAGGAGTGTGCAGAAGACTTCTGGATCGGTCTGGTGACCGATCAGGGTCCTTCCTGATCGGTCTGGTGATCGATCAGGCGCAGAACTTTAATTCAAATATGCTGTTAGAAGTCTGTTTTCTCTGCCGATTCTCTGATACACTGTTGATATGTTTTGATATGTATTGCTAAGCCTCTGTTGGAGTGTGCAGGTGATAGCAGGTGATTCAAACACTCAAGGAGGGTCAATGGGAGGCTTTCCGTTGAGCAGGTTTGGCTGTTTCTCATTCTCAGGTTTCAACGGACAACTGACGCAGCTGGCGACTGACGGAGGCTCAGCTGGAGAGGAGGTCTTCAGTGGACTGAGTGCTCAGGGAGGTCAGTGGGTTCAGGCTGGCTCAGTGGATGCTGATGAAGCTTGTGATGGTGAGCAGAGCTTAAGTGACGAAGCTGGAAGCAGAGGAGCGGAAGAGAACAAGACAGAAACTTGGGAAGTTTGGCTGGGTTGTGTTCGTGCTCTCTGTTGCTTTGTGCTTGAGCGATCTTATTGCATTCCTGTGAGAGCTTTGTGAGTGTTCCTTCTTGTGTGATCTCCTGTACTCAAGTTATATCATCCGTGAGATCTGTGGAGAGGTTTCTCCACCGAGAAGGAGGCTCTATCTTATCCGGGTTCACCGGGGCTTGATCTGCCAACGATCAAGGGATCGCCCACCTTACGGGCACACCAAGGAGTAGGGGCAAGTTATCCCCGAACCTTGTACATCTTCGTCTTAGCGTTTGTTTGGTTTGTGATTCCTTTCTCTGTTTTATTTTTCCTGTTGTATTTTGTTTCCACTGCTACTAATCTGATCACAGGAAGAAAGTTTTAAAAAGAGGGGGTGATTTGAGTGTCTGGCTATATTCACCCCCCCTCTATAGCCATCTCGTTCCCAACAAATACGACCTGAGGCCCCTATTCTATCTTTAATCTTGCTAGCAAGGGTTTTCAGTTATAAATTCTAAATTTGAGTGCTCATCGTGACACTGGTATTGGGCACCATCAACGGTCGAATGAGCCAGGCTGCCAAGACCGAAACAAGGACATCATTTCATTGTATCGTGCGTCATTTGTCTCTCCAATGGCTCGGAGGGTGTCCATGTGCTCAATGTGACGGGCCTCGTTTGCCTTATGTTCGGTGTGAAGAATGTCCAAGTATTCAGTGTGGTAGCCCTCGTTCACATTGTGTTCATTCTGTAGGACCTCCATATACTCTACGTGACGGGCCTCCATCTCCTTCCTAAGGCTGTGCATCTCCGTCTGCAACAGTGTAATGCGCTGGTCGGTGGTCAGTGGAGGAGGCTCCTGTAAGTGCTCGTTGATCTCGGCTGCGAGATCGGCCACGTCTACCTCCACCTCCTCATCAGAGTCTATCTGGGGTCCAGCCCTCTGGCGTCTCCATGAAAGAACCCCAGTGGCCGAGACATCTATCCCCACTAAGGAAAAGTTCCTAGCCCCGATGTCATCAAACTCGGTCATTGGTGTCACCTCCCTGGCGGTAATGTCGCGACCGTAGTGGTGGAGAAGGGAGGTGATGATGTGGCAGTAGGGGGTGCGGACTCGAGAATGGGTAGAGATGCTGGATGCATAGATGATCGTGTGAAAGATATCAAGGCCAATGTCTAAATCTAGATGATGAATCATAGCATAGAGGAGGAAGGTATGAAATGGTCGCATGGTTGCTATATCCCGTGTGGTCAGTGGAAGGACACAGTGGATTATGACTATATAAAGAGCATAATGCTGAACGCGGAGATCGAGAGACTGAAACCTCTATCTCATTGGGTCTCGGTCATCTCCGAAAAAGTAAGAGTAAAGTGTGTCCAGGGTAATATGAGAATAAGGGGCACTGAAAGGCGGGTCAGTAGGAGGATAGCAACAAAAGGTAGATTGGGAGGGTCGTAGGCCTAGAAAACGATTAAATAAGGTTGGTGAAATATGAAGTGGCATTCCTTGTATGATGGTCGAGTAGCAAAGATCATCTATTTTGACCAAGTTGTTGTAAAATTCTACACACAGGGTTGTGTTAACGGAATGTGTGCAGAAAATGAGATGGTCTAGTTGATAGAAGTTGATCGCATCCATAGCTGTGGGGCAAGATTGGGTAAAGAATTGCCTATTTAGGAAGCTTATCTTTATAGACTTGTAGGTAGTTTGAGCAAATTTGTTAAACAATTCCAAGTTGGGGAACCTTGGGTCGGGGCTAGGTTCGGCCACGGGGTTAGGTTGAGTGACGCGACGTTTTCTAAATATGTAAAGGAAAATTATGCATTTAATAAGAGAGATAAAAAGAATTTACTTAAAAATGCTTAATAAAATTGATACCGAGGCGACATTTTTGAAGTAGGGCATTGGAGGACACGAGTGGAGCTTTTGGGCGCCTTGGGAGGAGAAGGAATGGAGAAGAAATTCGTTTGGTGTGGGGGATGGAGTGGAATTGTTGGCCTTATATAAGGTTATACGGGCGCCCGTGAAGGGCCAGATGCCCTTGTTCATTGGGGTGCCCGTAAGGTCACGGGCGCCCGGGACAGGTTGTCAGCTGCCTTTTGACAGGTCTGACTGCATTGGGTGAAGCAAAAGATTGAGGCGCCCATAAGGTCACGGGCGCCCGTGTCAGTGGTCAGCTGCTTTTGGCAGATCTAACCATCTCGGATGATGATAAAGCTGTAGGCGCCGGTAAGGCTATGGGCGCCCAGGTCAGGTGTGTCGGGGTTGATAGCTTTGGCTGTCTTGATTGAAGATAAAGTCTGAGGCGCCCGACATGTCAAGGGCACCCGTGTTGACCAGGGTTTGACCATTGACCAATTTGATCGTTGACCAAGGTTGACTCAGTTGACTCAACCAATTAAGCCCTAGATTATATTCAAAATGAGTTATACTATTAAGTCCTAGATATCCCACCCAGTTCTTCGTGATCAATCATGTTAACCTTATGATTTTTGTGAGACGGGTTTTATCAGACATGAAGATTTTAATTTTGAAATCATGGTTGATTTTAAAAGGTTAAATTAATTTTGAAAGTTAAGTTTAAGTTTATTTTGAAAAAGTGATTGAATCTAAGATTAATTAAAGTTTGTGTTAGATTCAAATTTGACAATAGTAAAGTGAATTTGATTTTCAATAATTGGCTTCCAGGTCTCGGCGAGGCACTAGGCCTTCTTTGGTCGTAGTCTTATTGGATCATCAACCCTTTCCTTGACAAAGCCTTTTATTGAAAATTCATCTTCAAGTTACTTCTTGAAAGATTTTGGTCTAACTAGTTTGGGTCTTGGATCGGTAGCTTCGGCTAGTTCCACCATAATGACTTTCCTAACGTACTATCATCTCACCTCCACCCAATACTATGTTGTTCAAATTTCAATTAAGTCATTTTAGTCCTTAGTCTAATCAGTCCTAGGTCTAAACATAATAAATTGCAAAAAGAAATAAACAAGCAAACATGCAATAACATTAAATTTTTTTATCTAATTATGAAAATTATTTTTAAATTGGCTCCTCCAGGACTATAGCCTCGATAATGATTAGGCAAGATGTGAATCTTATCCTTGGGGATCCAATATTGGTTTGGTCCAGCTTGGTTGTTCAAGTAAAGCTTGGGAACCCATGCTTGAATTTTGGCTCTAGGTTGGTTCAGTATAGCATAATAAGACCTTTGTCTAGACTTGATTCGATACCCTAATCCAGATCAGTTAAGAACGGACTTCTATTTTCCAAATATCATATCAAGACCCTTGGAACCCCGAAGTGAATCGTTCTAAAGCCACTCTGAGCTCCTTCACTTGAGTTTTCAAGGAGGAGTTCTCTTTCTCAAGCTTTTCAACTTGAGTAGAGTTTCCTTCTTGAACCTTCTCGGTCAAGGATCTCGAGTCGGCTTCCTCTTTCAGGAGTTTTACTTCCTATCGAAGGGACTCGACCCAGATTTTGGCTTTCGCCAAGTTGTGAGATAAATGAGCAATTAATTTAGATAATTCAATTTCGAAATAACCTCTTACCGTTATTTGGCCATTTTCCGAGATTGTGAGCCTTTCGTCGTCCGGCTCCGATTCCGATCCGGTGTCGATGTCTTCCGAAGCGGTTAAAGCGAGAAGATTTGATTGCGGGGCCTCATCTTCTTCTTCGGAGGAAGATTCATCCCAAGTGGCTTGTAGAGCCTTCTTCCTTCGTGTCTTCTTGGCTTCCTTTAGATTGGGGCTTCTGATTTGTAATGTCCCTTCTTGTTGCATTCGTAGCAGGTGACATTGGTTTTGCTCTTTGAAGATGTTGAAGGTTCAGCTGGATCTTTCTTTCTTCAACTTGCTTTCTTTCTGTTGGTCTGATGCTTCGGCTCCTTGTAGAAGTCCCGAGCTAGCCGAACCAACTTGGGTCGATCTCCTTCACTATCTTCTGAGTCTGAGTCAGAGTCAGACTCAGGTGCTAGTTGAGGCTTCTTCTTGGCGACTTTTCCTTGGGATTTACCTGCAATAAAGGTAATACTTTTCTCGGCCATCGTGCAGTTAGTCTGTTCATGCAATTCTAATTCTGAAAAAAGTTCATCTAATTTAATTTTTGAAAGGTCCCTGGAAACCTTGTAAGCATCTACCATAGATGCCTATAATGTGTTCCTTGGGAATGCGTTTAGGGTATATGTTGGTGAAGGAAGCACCATATCGAACCTTGTTTTGATATTGGCAAAGGGTTCAAAGTTAAATATTATTGGTGATCTAACAATGTTACTCAAGTGTGCAGGAAAAGTCCTAGCGAAGGGCTGCTAGGCACCTGGCGAAGGACTGCCAGGAAACAAAGTCCTAGCGAAGGGATGCTAGGCACCTGGCGAAGGACTGCCAGGAAACAAAGTCCTAGCGAAGGGCTGCTATGCACCTGGCGAAGGACTGCCAGGAAACAATGTCCTAGCGAACGACTGCTAGGCACCGAGCGAAGGACTGCTTGGTACCGAAGCCCTGGCGAAGGACTGCCAGGCACTGGGCGAAGGAATGCTTGGTACTGAAGACCTGGCGAAGGACAGCTAGGCACCTGGCGAAGGACTGCTGGGCAAAAGTCCAACCGGAGAAGCCGATTGGCAAAGGGTAAACTCTCCTGAGAGGAGTAGGTGAGGACGCGTTCCCCGTCGAGGGAACAGTAGGCGTCGGTTCGACCTAGGGCTCCATTTTGGAGACTCAAAGTTAGAACCAAGACAACTAAGGCTGTATAATCATAATATATTCTTGTTTTATTGTATTTGCGACTAACCCTGGATACAGGACCAAAGGAACGAGTCTCTGCAGCTCAGAACGCCTCAAGGGAGAGAGACAGCAGCTGGGCAGGGCGCCTCGGAGGTCCCGGGCGCCCCCAAGGTCAAGGCAAAGCAGTAAACAAAAAAGCGCTTCAAAGGCTTATGGGCCAGGGCGCCTCCTGTGTCCCGGGCGCCCCCAGTGCCCAGGGCGCCCTGGGTTCAAGCCAACGAAGTGAACCGGCCGAGAAGCCAGCTGACCGAGTCAACCGGGGCGCCCCCAGCGATCCGGGCGCCCCCACAGTCAACTCTCAGCCCTATTCAAGTAGGATAAGGGCTGATCGAGACTTGTCCGGATCGACTGACATGTGCGCGGGGGGGGGGGGGGGGGGGGGGCGCCCCAGAAGGCTATAAATAGCCCCTCGACCCCAAGGCTTCAGATAACAAAGATTCCAACACTTCTACGCTCTTCGACTCAAACGTGCTACTCCAGAAACCTTCCATTTCGAGATTTCAAGCGCTGACGACGACCCTCCGCACCGAAGTACGATCCATACCGGGCGTTGATCACGAAGAGTAAAATTGTTATATTTACTGCAATTTACTTATACAATTCTTGTAAACCTTTTGCGCTCATATAGAATTGCCCGCAGTAAACGGTCAACGACCATGGGCTTTGGTGTAGGAGCCGACCGCGACTCCGAACCAAGTAAAACCGCTTGAGTCTTTGTATTGTGTTTTCTTTATTCCGCTGCGTATTTGCTCTTTTGTCAATCCGAAACGATTTACGATATTCACCCCCCCCTCTATCGTATTCTCTCGATCCAACAAGTGGTATCAGAGCGGGGAAGCTCAAATTTGGTGCAACCACCAATTTGGGAGTTTTTCGGATTTACGAAATTTTTTATTTTATTTCTTTTTTTTTTTGTTAATCAACACCACTCGATCTTTTTCGCCTTTTTCAATTTTGAATTCTAATTTTTTCACCATAAGTTAGAATTGATAAAACAATCGATTTTTGAAAATTTGTCATAACCTTTTTTATTATTATTTTAATATTTTATCTCGAAATTTGTGCAATATTTATTTTGGGTTATTTTTTTTCCTTCTCCCGCACTACTAATCCAAGACCAAGTCTTGGTACATTTTTGTTACTTCTTTTCTGTACGAGGTTAAACTAAATGGCCAACCAAGAGTGGAACAGTGCCCGTCCACCGCTATTCTCCGGCGAGAACTTCAATTATTGGAGAAGTCAAATGGAGTTCCATTTGAAGGCCCATATGGACATATGGATGATCATTCAAACAGGGCTCTCCCTCCCTACAGAAGATGGTCTATCAATTACGTGGGACCAACTGGATGAACCAACCCTGAGGAAGATCGAGATGGATGCAAGGGCAACTGCAATCCTACAATGTGGCCTAACCAATGAAGAATTGAAGCGGGTCGGATCCTTCAACTGTGCCAAGGAGATGTGGGAAAAGTTAATCAATCTACACGAAGAGAGCTCTGATATTGAAGAGTCAGCACCCGACTTCAAAGTTGACTCCGGATCAGAAGATGAGATAGAATCCATACATGACTACAAATTCGAGCTAGAGTCAGAAGACAAAGTGATTGAGACAAAAATGGTAACCAATTTTGAATTTGTTCCAGAATTACAATTAAATAATCAGACTGATACTATAATGGTCGAGGAAGGTATAATTTCAAGTGCAGGGAAAACTCCAAAGAAGAAGCTTCAACCGGTACCCGAGTCCAACTCAGATTCGGAATCAGAAGACAATGAGGGAGATCGACCCAATTTGGTCCGATTAGCTCGTGATCATTACAAGAGTACTGGACAAACGATCGGGAAAGGTAAGTTTTCAATATTTGAAAATCCAATACTTATCTCAAATAACATGATTAATTCATATAAATTAGTTAAGGTTAATATGTTAGAAAACTTAAGTCACAACCTTGCTGATTTTAAAAACTCAGAATTTTATTTCAATTATGATATAACTTAGATCATTTTTGTCATGTTTGCTCATTTTTTTGGGCTTAAAATTAGGATTGATTAGTTTAAGGACTAAACCAATTAATTGAAAATTGAACAACATAGTATTGGGTGGCGGTGAGATGATAGTACGTTAGGGAAGCCTTTACTAATAAGGTCAAGTATATACTACTTGGTCTATTTAGACTGGTGAAACTAGCCGAAGCTACCGATCCAAGACCCAAGCTAGTTAGACCAGAATTTCTCAAAAAGTAACCTTGAAAATGAAATTTCACTAAAAGACTTTGTCAAGGAAAGGGTTGATGATCCAATAAGGCTACGGCCAAAGAAGGTCTTGTGCCTCGCCAAGACCTGGAAGCCAATTTTTGAAATTCAAATTCAATTTACTCTTTGTCAAATTCGAATCTAACACAAATTTTCAGTTAATCTTAGATTCAAATATTCTTTTTCAAAATAAATTCAAAACTAATTATTTTCAAAATTAATTTAACTTTTCAAAATTAATCATGATCTTTCAAAATAAAACTCTTAAACCTGTCTCACAAAAATCCATAAGGTTAACATGATTGAAAACTATAGACCGAGTGAGATGGTTAGATTTAACTTAACTAAATTCATCTGACCCCTGTACTTGTGTCAAGTACAAACATTAAATCTTGTAATTCAGAGCTTAGTTAACTTGATTGTTGCTTGATCGAATTGGTCAAAATAGTCAAACCTGATCAACAGTCAAAATTGGTCAAAATAGTCAATCCTAGTCAACACTGAAATCCCTTAAGGCACTTAGATAAAGTCAGACGTGTCGGATACAAGGGGGGTTTTTTTTTTTTGAAAAATTTAGAATTCTCAAAAGCCTTATGCTCTAAAACATTTTTTTTCAAAAATTGATTCAAAAACCTTCGTATACTACTATCTGTTTGAAAAATTATCATCATTTCAAAATGTTTTTCGAAAACTGTGCTATCATTTCAAGTTATGTTTTCAAAAATTTATCTCCTTGAAAGTTATCATACTCAGAAGGTTGTTCAAAACTATTTTTTTTATGAACCCTAAAGACACAAAGGAGGTCTACTTAATGATCTACAAGGACTCCGAGGATGTGTCAAATTTAGGGGGAGTCTAAACCAAAAGAAATTATTTCTAACAAGTATTTTCTTGGCAATTATTTTTGAAATTATTAAATAATTATTTTGATATGAACTAAACCCTAAGAACTCAGAGGAAGAATACTTGTGGTCAACAAGCTTCCAAGGACTGTATCAAGTTTAGGGGGATGTCAAATTAAAAGAGTTATTAAACATTTCTAAATAATATGTTTCCATACACTATATTTTCAAAATTGTTATGAAAACATAAGTATTTTGTCTTACAAAATATTATTATTTTTGTGGCTTATAAAATCATTTTTGAAATACCTTTTGAAATAATATTTGCTTGAGTCTTGAGAATTTCCAGGACACTTAGGAAAATGTTCTTATAGTTAACAAGGGTTCCTAGGATTGTGTCAGACTGGAAAAGAAACCTAGTCAAGTAAAATATTATGGTTTCAAAATGCATAATATTTTTTTTCAAAGTCTATTTTTTTTCAAAGAATACTTATACTTTTCAAAGTCTATTTTTTTAAAGCCTAATCAATTTTTCAAAAAGTACTTGCATTTGTCTTGTGATTGCATTTTTTCAAAACCAGTAAACTTATTGATTAAATATTTTTGTTTCTCTAATTCTATTTTTTTTAGCATCAATTCTTCACTCTTTCAAAATGTTGTTACTTAGAAATTATCATAATTTTTGACATTACTCTCTCACTCAAATATTTGTGTTTTCAAAACTCATAAGCTCTGATACACAAATTTTAAATGTCCTTCAAAAATTAGTTTTCAAGAGTTCTTTATTGATACATGGCCTAGGGGGAGAGTAGAAATTAAATTCTTCCTTAAATATTTTCTCCTTTTCAAAGAAAGTTTATCTTAGAAATGTTCTAAAACATAAGGAGAAGAATTTCACATTAAGGGAGAGAGAAAGGAAAGAGAGAAAGGAAAGTTTGTTTAATTTTTATCTCTCTTTTTCAAAAAGTGCATCAAAAATTTCTAAGTGTTTCAAATTTTTTAAGTGCATACTTTTTTGTCTAAGTAAAATTTTTCTTAGTAAACAAAATTTGTCTGAGCAAAGACTTTTTGAAAATTTTGGCAAATGTTTCTAAGTAAAGTTTTTTTTGGTGAAAAACTTGTCTAGAAATTTTTTTTAAAGATTTTGTTTTTCAAAATACACAAAGTATTTCCAAACAAAGTCTTTTAAAACAAATTTTTTCCCAATTCTCAAAGTTGAACCTTTTGTTAGGGAAATTTGGCTTCAAAAATTTGCCTAAGTAAAATTCGTTTTACAAAGCCAAGTAAAAACTTTTTAAAACGTTACCTTGTTCACCCATGCTTGTTTTTTTTTGATATATGTCAAAGGGGGAGGAAAGGTCAAAGTTAAGAGTTAAGTTAATTGTTGTTTTATAACACAATTATTCTGGGGGAGTATGAGAATTTTTTTTCAAAATTACATTGGTTTTAGACTTTATACTATTCAGAATTGCTATGTGTTATTGGTCTTAACCTTCTTGCTTAAACTGTTGTAATTTTTACTTAACTTTGAATTGTGTTGCCATAAATCAAAAAGGGGGAGATTGTTGGTGCAGGAAGCACCATATCGAACCTTGTTTTGATATTGGCAAAGGGTTCAAAGTTAAGTATTATTGGTGATCTAACAATATTACTCAAGTGTGCAGGAATAGTCCTAGCGAAGGGCTACAAGGCACCTGGCGAAGGACTGCCAGGAAACAAAGTCCTAGCGAAGGGTTGCTAGGCACCTGGCGAAGGACTGCCAGGAAACAAAGTCCTAGCGAAGGACTGCTAGGCACCGAGCGAAGGACTACTTGGTACCGAAGCCCTGGCGAAGGACTGCCAGGCACCGGGCGAAGGAATGCTTGGTACTGAAGACATGGCGAAGGATAGCTAGGCACCTGGCGAAGGACTGCTGGGCAAAAGTCCAACCGGAGAAGCCGGTTGGCAAAAGGTAAACTCTCCTGAGAGGAGTAGGTGAGGACGCGTTCCCCGTCGAGGGAACAGTAGGCGTCGGTTCGACCTAGGGTTCCATTTTGGAGACTCAAAGTCAGAACCAAGACAACTAAGTGTTAGTAATATGAGAGAAGTGTCCTAAGGCAATCGCCTTATGATTGTAAACATTTATTTTAATAAATGAAGATTCACTATTTGAGTATACATGTTTGTGAATTTGATTGGGATCTTAAACTCATTTACTGAATGTCCGCAATACAATTCACAGCATGAGAGAATTTGTGATGAATTCACAACTAGTGATTATCTCTACATGTGCAATTGTGAAGTGTTGAAAATATCCCTAGTTGATGAATTGATAAACACGGACACTATCAATTCTGTTGAGACTAGCATGGGTTATTCTCTAATCAGATGATTCTCACTAGCTGGTGACATTGGGATGTCCGGAGATAAACATGAATGCTAGTTAAGGGAACTAGTTCATTAGAGTGACTGACTGTAAAACTTCACATGGTAGTCTATATATATACATGTCAGTGAAGTTCTTACTGCAGCTTAAGTGCGATGTTCCTTTGACTTGCGGTGTTCAAGTCATCTTGGTCATGGAGACTTATACTTTAACATCTTAAGCAAGCATCTCCAAGGAGGTGTGGACCCAGGATGGTTGGGTATAAGCCGAAGTGCCTGAAGATGTTTGAACAGCCTACAAAGGATTCACCACTCCTTGCGAGGAGATGTATA
The DNA here is from genome assembly GCA_024364735.1 of Boesenbergia rotunda. Taxonomy (NCBI): domain Eukaryota; kingdom Viridiplantae; phylum Streptophyta; class Magnoliopsida; order Zingiberales; family Zingiberaceae; genus Boesenbergia; species Boesenbergia rotunda. The sequence goes on from JAGFNQ010008013.1 coordinate 137,566, forward strand.
CCCAGGCCTATCGTCGGATTGTTACTCAAAGCCTCTGGCCAGAGCATGTCATGTTTAGAGTATGAGTCTCTTAAATACATGAGAGTAATTAGAAATCCAAAGGACGAGAGAACGTAACTTGGGCTAGGTGTGACGTAGTCAGCCTAGTGGGGACTGATACACACAGACCATGTCCTGAACCAAGTGGGTATATGATGGTGAAGGGAATGAGGCACGATTCATTAGAGCTGCTGAAGGGTTTCAGAATTATTTCTGAGGTCAACCGTTGATCTTTCGATTAATTGGGGGTCATGATGTACTACTAGGTGCCACTCATGATCGTTCTATAATTGGTTGATTATAGACGGCCAACATAAATCGAAAGCCTATTTAGCCACACGCACTACGAGTAATCCGAGGGATTTAAAACGAGTTGAAAATTAGATTTTTCGATCAAGAGAAATAAGTCGAATCTGAATTAATCAGAGGCGCAACGGAAGCTTAAAATGGCTAAGTCTTTTGAAGGCTTATTGGGCGAATTAAATGAGTTTAATTCGCGAGTGTTTGGCTTGATGTGGCCGGCCAAAGAGGGTACCCACCCTCTTTGGTTTGGCCGGCCACTACAAGGAGAGAAAACCAATTTATTTGGTTTATTTTATAAAATAAATCAAGCGCGATTTGTTTTATAAAATTATGGATAAATAAATCTATATAAAGAAATTTATATAAAGAGATTTATATAAAGAAATTTATATAAAGAAATTTATAGAAATTTATTCTTTTTTATGGAAATTAAAATGAACCATGGATCGGTTTATTTTAATTTTATAAAATCAATTATGAATTGATTTTTCCATGATAAGAAAAATTTATAAATTTCTTGTAAATTTTATTCCATAATAAAGGAGAGATGTATTTGTTTTATTATAAATTTAGTTATAATAAAACTTGGCATAACAGAATAATTCATAAGAAAATTTATAGGATAAATTTCTTATGAAAATTTATTCCGTTAAAAGAGGAGACTTGGCGATGGAGAGGCTACTATATAAAGGAACCAAGGCTAGGCTTGAATTCCTCAATTGAATTATCAAGAGATTAAGTAGCTCCCTCTCTCTCTAATTCTCTCCCTCTCTCTCTCTAGGGCCGGCGCCCACCTCTCTCTCTCTAGGGCCGGCGCCCACCTTTCTCCCTCTAGGGCCGGCGCCATCTCCCTTGCCGTGAGCCACCACCAAGACGAAGCGGGTCGCGACTCCTTCCTCCCTTCACGGAATCTTGATTCCGTTATTCGGTGGTTAGTTTCTATCTTTTCTCTCTTGATATTCTAGTTGTGCCTTTGGAGAATCTAGTAGTTCTCGTCGGCACAAAACTCGTGGCTTTGCGAAGTCATCCCGAAGAGAACTCGGCGTGGACGCGAATAGAGGCGGAGCTTCCAAGGGACGCTACGGTTGGATCTCGTCCCTTACTTCGAGTTACGCGAGGTAACGAGTAAATTAGTTTACTTTCTGCAAAATTTTAATTTATGATCATGTCCACACATCATAAGGTCGCATGCTAGATACGTGGTTAAAAATAATTTAAGAAATTATTTATGCTAATTCTTCCGCTGCACGTAAATATTTTAAAATTTACGAACCCGTATCCTTGTCAACATGCACCCGGTCCCAACAGTGGTATCAGAGCCGGTTAGTGTTCGACATAATCATATAATTGTTTTGCGGAAAACTTTGTCATAATCTCAATTTTGAAAAAATTTTCAATTATGGAAATTTTCCAATTATTATAAATTTTAGATTTAGGAATTTCAAAGTTTGGAAATCCTCATGAAATTTCGCAAACGTTTGAAATATCCTAGTTTCTGAAATTTTATGATAATTGAGAAAACTTCCCATCTTTGGAAACTTTCCAATTTTGGAAATTTCCTATTTTGGAAATTTTCCAATTTTGGAAATATGTAAGTTTTCTTTGTACCAGAAACTTACAATTATTCTGAAAACCTATTATGAAATCTCGCAATTTTGGGCACTTTCTTTCAAGAAAGTCTAGACAAATTTATGGATAATTAATTGACAATTAAATTCAAATTGGTTTTAAATTATCAACAAAATTCTTTATTTTGGATTGAGCCTCGGGGAGCCGTCCAATTTAAAGTTAGTTGTTGTAATTTAATTTCCCAATTTTGAATGAAATTGTCATGTTTAATTTGGTTGCGCTTCAGAAGCGGACCAAATTGAATTTACGACAAATTTCTTTTCTTTGGGTATCTGAGCCTCGGGGAGCCACCCTTAGAAAACAATTTGTTGTAATTAATTAAACCCATGAATAAAATATGATTTAAGAGGTGATGCTCTTACATATTGTTGTCTCCAAAATTAATTAGGAAAATGGTTTCCTATAGAGTTTTCTTAAAAGAGATTTTCATGAAAATAATATGTGGTTGAATTAAGGGAATTGTCTCTTAATTTAATAAGATTTGATTTAGAGAAATCAAAGTCTTAAACATATTATTTCCGAAATTGATTATGACAATTTAGGAAATTGTTTCCCAAAACAATTCCTTGAATAAAGTATGAAATTAGAATTAGGAAATCCGGTTCCTAATTCAATTAATGAGACTTGATAAATTAAGTCACATACATACTTTATTAAGGAAATCGTTAGTCATGACATAATTATATGTCATGAATGTGCTTAGAAAAGAAAGGATGAGACCTAAAACCCCTTACAAAATATTAAGGCTAACACCTTCCATTAATATGGTTAGAACCGGAGTTTTGTTTCTCGTTTGGGTTGATGGACACATCCATGCCCGGCTTGAACCTCAACATGTTCAAACCATGGAATTAGTTTATGAATAATATAGTTGGAGTCAGAGGTCAATCCTTAGTTTTGGTTGTTGGACACATCCAAGCCTGACTAAACGGTTGAATGAGCTCCAACCATATTAAAACTATTTCTTGATTAATGGGTCAGCCTTAAGCTTGGAGCATCGATTTGTTGTGCCACAGCCAAGGTCGATGTAAAGAGAGGTGCAGTTGGGTGCTATGTATAATGTTGCATACTTGTTAATGAGTTAACAACCCAATGATTTATGCAAACATTCAATTAGTTGATAGCATAAAGTGATAGTTACATATATGTGATATGTAATCGGTATAATTACCTACCTTCATAGCTAAGAATAACTTGATGGCCACAACCATGGTTGTTCTTATCTATGGTTGGATATCAACCTATTTGGAGATGTTCCTACGATCTCCCGAATTGATAAAAAGGGTTATTCAATTTGAAAAATAAATAGGATTTTATTAATGTATGTTGGTACATTCTTTATCATTCTTCTCACATAAGCTCAATTTGTATTTCTAGGTTAATCACTCGATCATGTCTTCTCTGAATTTGCGTTCCATTTTGGACACCAATAAACTGACCGGGCCAAACTTCATGGACTGGCTTCGAAACCTGAGGATAGTCCTCAAGGCAGAGAAGCTTGCTTATGTCCTTGAAGATCAACTTCCCAACCGTCCTCCTGAAGGTGCAACTCCAGACCAATTAGTGGCCTATCAGAAACATGTGACCGATTCTGAACTTGCGAGTTGCATCATGCTAGCCTCTATGGTACCTGAGCTGCAAAAGCAGCATGAGCATATGGATGCTTATACCATCATCTTCCATCTTCATGAGTTATTTGAAGAGCAGGCGAGATCCGAAAGGTTCGAAGTCTCCAGACTCCTCTTCACCTCTAGGATGCAGGAAGGCACTTCTGCCTCACAGTTTGTGTTAAAGATGTTGGGGTACATTGAGCGACTGAGCACACTCGGTTTTGCAATGGATCATGAACTAAGTATTGACTTAATTCTGCATTGTTTGCCCAAAAGTTATTCACAATTTGTGATGAACTATCGGATGAACAAGTTGGAGACTACCATTCCTGAGTTGCTCAACCTGCTGAAGACTGTAGAGCCTTCTGTAAAGCAGGATCAAAAGACGGTACTGTTAGTTGGTTCCTCGAAGAAAGGTTCTAAGAGGAAGGCCAAAGAACAGAATAAAGGAAAGAAGAAAAAGGCCAAAAAGACTGAAAAGACACCAAAAGGAACTTGCCATCATTGTGGCAAGGAGGGTCACTGGCGAAGAAACTGCAAAGTTTATCTTGAGTCCTTGAAGAAGAAGGCATCCGATGCCCCATCCTCTTCAGGTATCTTCGTTATTGAATGTCACTCTATTTCCTCAAATACCTGGGTACTTGATACTGGGTGTAGCTCACATATATGTAATGACATACAGGGGCTAAGGAATAGAAGAAGACTCGTCAAAGGAGAAGCGAATTTGCGAGTTGGAAATGGAGCAAAGATTGCTGCTGTTGCCATCGGAACATATTTGCTAAAGCTCCCTACTGGACGTGTCTTAGAATTGGATAATTGTTATTTTGTTCCTTCGTTAATAAAGAACATTGTATCTATTTCATGTTTGAATGAAAAGGGTTATCATTTAACTTTTAGTAACAATTGTTGTTACATAACTTTAAATGGCGTTCTTTATGGGAATGGAACTTTGTGCAATGGTATCTACACGTTAGATTTATCCGGTGACGTTTTCAATATCGAAGTTAGCAACAAACGTGCTCGAATAGATAATCGAATAGACTCCTACACGTGGCATTGTCGTCTTGGCCATGTAAGTAAGAAACGCATGACCAAATTACACCGATGTGGAATTTTGGAATCATTTGAACCCGGTTCATTTGATACATGCGAATCATGCTTAAAAGGCAAGATGACCAAATTACCCTTTTCTGGAAAAGGTAATCCAGTGGGAGAATTGCTTGGTCTAATACATACTGATGTATGTGGACCAATGTCAACTCTTGCACAAGGAGGCTATAGCTACTTCATCACCTTTATCGATGATCACTCACGATTCGGGTATGTGTTCTTGATGAAACACAAATCTGAAGCTTTTGAGAAATTCAAAGAGTTCAGAAATGAAGTAGAGAAACAGCTTGGCAAAAGTATTAAGATACTTCGATCCGATCGGGGTGGTGAATACTTAAGTCAAGAGTTTCAAGATTATCTTAGGGACAATGGGATATTGTCCCAATGGACTCCGCCGTATACACCACAGCATAATGGTGTATCTGAGAGGCGCAACCGAACCTTGATGGACATGGTTAGGTCGATGATGAATCATGCAACTCTTCCAAAATCCTTTTGGGGCTATGCACTTAAGACAGCTGTTTACTTGCTAAACAGAGTCCCGACCAAGGTAGTCTCTACTACTCCATATGAGACATGGAATAGTAAGAAACCTCACTTAACTCACCTTAAGATATGGGTTGTCCTGCTTATGTGAAGCGGACTATATCAGACAAATTGGATGCTAAGTCTGATAAATGTCTATTTATTGGATACCCTAAGGAAACGAAGGGTTACCAATTCTATCATCCCTTGGAACAAAAGGTGTTTGTTTCAAGGCATGCTGTATTTCTGGAAAAAGAATTTCTTTTACAAGAAAACAGTGGGAGTGGCATTGAACTTGATGAAGTTCAAGAAACTCCAATAGACATTACAGAGACACCTAGTCTAGACCACAACCAATAACTCATAATGATGAGCTATCAGTTGAACCTAAAACAACACCACCTCTTCGTAGGTCTGATAGGACACGCAATATTCCAGAGAGATACGGATTTCTCATAAGTGAATCGAACGACGTGTTACTCATAAGCGATGACGAACCTATCAGTTATGAAGATGTTCTGAAAAATTCAGAAAGGGACAAATGGCTTGAAGCCATGAAGTCGGAAATGGATTCCATGTACGAAAATCAAGTATGGGACTTGGTTAACCCACCTGAAGGGATTAAACCCATAGGTGCAAGTGGGTTTTCAAGAAGAAACCGACATGGAAGGTAATGTTGTTTACCTTTAAGGCTAGATTAGTGGCAAAAGGATATCGTCAGAAACAAGGAATTGATTATGACGAAACCTATTCGCCAGTAGCTATGCTTAAATCCATTCGGATGCTCCTAGCCATAGCAGCTCATTATGATTATGAGATATGACAAATGGATGTGAAAACATTTGCTTCCTTAATGGAAACCTGCTTGAGGATGTATACATGTACAACCTGAAGGTTTTCA
>JAGFNQ010008014.1:0-43141 GCA_024364735.1 Boesenbergia rotunda
CCTCATCCTCAGAGGAAGAAGAAGAGCAAGTCTCCCACTTTGCTCTTATGGCACAAGATCACTCAGACTCATCGGATGATGAACGAAGCTCAAGTAGTGAAGATGAGAGCTCCTCCACTTCATCATCAGAATCAGAAGCTTCGGTAAGTGAGGTATACCACTTACCCTCCTCTACTTTAGTGAAAATAATTTCTAGCACGAACATGGACTTAGCCAAGGCTAGAAGTAAGGTTAAGGATCTAAAAGAACAAATTGTCATGCTTAGAGTAGAAGCTACTAAACTTAAAGATTTGCATGCTAGTTCTACCTCTTCACATGCTTCACACCTTGAAAATGAAAATAGGGAATTAAGAAAACAGGTAGATGACCTCACAAAAGCCCTTAGGAAATTTCAAGTAGGATCAAGTAACCTAGATATGATCATCAACAGTCAAAGGGTTGTGTATAACAAGGTCGGGTTGGGTTATAGGCCTAAGACCAAGGAGGTAGCCTTTGTCTCACATACCGGTAGGATTGGTGCATCTAGGAGATAGGGGCTAGGGGAACCACAAAGAAGGCATGGGTACCTAAGAGACTTCTAAATGATGCTTATGGATCAAAGATATGGGTACCAAAAGAGTATATTTTCCGTGTTGTTTAGGTAAAGGTGAAGGAGGCCCCAACAAAGTGGATAGTAGATAGTGGATGCTCAAGACACATGACCGGGGATGTGAGCAAGTTCACCACTATTAGCTACCTAAGAGAAGGGACGGTCTCCTTTGAAAATAGTGGAAAGTTGAGAATCATTGGTAGGGGCACAATTGAGGTATCTCCCACCATTTCCATACATAAGGGACTTTTGATCAAAGACATGAAGTTCAATTTATTATGTGTAAGTCAATTATGTGATGCCGGGTTTAAAGTTGAATTTCATGCTAGAAAATGCATCATTAGACATAATAAATCAAGTGTTATCATATTAGAAGGGTTTAGAGAAGCGAATCTATATTATCTTGATCTTACCTATGCTACTAACAATGTTGTTAAGTGTCTCATGTCTAAAGAAGAAGAAGGGTGGTTGTGGCACCGGAGACTTGGACACGTCAACATGAGGAGTATTGCAAGAGTGGCCAAGGAAGAGTTGGTGAAGGGGCTACCAATGATCAAGTATGAGAAGAACAAGTTGTGTGATGCATGCCAAGAGGGTAAGCAATCGAAAGCATCACACAAAGGTAAAACTCTAACCACTACCTCTTTGTCTTTAGAACTTTTGCACATAGATTTATTTGATTGTCATAGTACTCCCTCACTTGTGGGGAGTAAATATTGCCTAGCGATAGTGGATGACTTTTCTAGGTTTACTTGGGTTTACTTCTTGAAACATAAGGATGATACCCTAGAAATTTTTATAGGATTTAGTAAAAGGGTAGAAAACGAAAAACAAATCAAAATAAACCGAATTAGGAGTGACCATGGTGGGGAGTTCCAAAACGCAAGTTTCACACAATTTGTGTTGAAAATGGGTGCAACCATGAATTTTCATGCCCAAAGACTCCTCAACAAAATGGGGTAGTTGAGAGAAGAAACCGAGCCCTACAAGAAGCTTCTAGGACTATGCTCAATGCATATTCACTTCCTAGCTACTTTTGGGCCGAAGCGGTTAACACCGCTTGCTATATTCAAAACCGGGTGTTGGTACATAGGTTTCTAGGGAAAACACCCTTTGAATTGTGGAATGGAAGGGTACCTCAAGTCCACTATTTTAGAGTCTTTGGATGTAAAGTCTACATCTTAAACACCAAAGATGACCTAAGGAAATTTGAGTCAAAAGCCGATGAAGGAATTCTAGTAGGGTACTCCTTGACTAGTAGAGGGTATAGAGTCTACAACAAGAGGACAAAAAAGATTGAGGAGTCCTCAAATGTCAAATTTGATGAAACAACTAGTACCTACCCTAGAAAGACTTCAATTGATAAGGATATAGAAGAGGTCCAACCCCTTGCCCAAAGAATCCAAGACCTACATTTGGAGGGCAATGATCAAGGGGGAGTAAGAAGTACCCTAGAGGATGAGGTAGAAGGAGTAAATGAACCCACAACCTCTAGGTCCCTGAGACATCACCATGATCACCCTATTGACCAAATAGTGGGTGATGTCACTCAAGGAGTAAGAACTAGGTCCTACTTTAGGGATCAAACTAGTCAAATAGCTTTTATCTCCCAATTAGAACCTAAGTCCATTAATGAAGCATTGGGAGATGTTGATTGGGTCTTAGCCATGCAAGAAGAGCTAAATCAATTTGAGATGAGTGAAGTTTGGGAGTTAGTTCCTAGGCCCACTGATTGTACCATTGTAACCACAAGATGGGTTTTTAGGAACAAACTAGATGATCAGGTAACATCACTAGGAACAAGGCTAGATTGGTAGCTAGGGGGTTTAACCAAGTTGAGGACTAGATTATGATGAGACTTATGCCCCCGTAGCTAGGTTAGAATCAATTAGAATTCTACTAGCCTATGCCGCTCACATGGGTTTCACACTCCACCAAATGGATGTGAAGTAGACATTCCTCAATGGGATCATTAAGGAAGAGGTTTATGTAGAACAACCCCCCGGGTTTGAGGACCCTAACTATCCAAGACACGTGTTCAAATTAAGAAAAGCCTTATATGGATTGTAACAAGCTCCCCGGGCTTGGTATGAAAGTCTCTCTTCATTTCTAGTGTCTAAGGGGTTTAGGAGAGGAACAATTGACCCTACTTTATTCCTAAAATTTAAGGATAAGGACATATTTGTTGCCCAAGTCTATGTAGACGATATCATTTTTGGGTCAACAAATAATGACTTCCTACAATAATTCATCAAGTGTATGGAAGATGAATTTGAGATGAGTCTTGTAGGAGAGTTAACCTTCTTTTTAGGCCTTCAAGTTAAGTAAACTAATGAAGGTACACATGTCTTTCAAACCAAATATGCTAAGGAGATGTTAAAGAAATTTAGTTTAGAAAATGATAAGGTAGCATCTACACCCATAGGAACCAATGTGAAAATGGATAGTGACCTTGAAGGGAAAATGGTAGACTCTAAACAATATAGGAGCATGATTGGTAGCCTCCTATACCTAACCGCTAGTAGACCCGACATACTTTTTGCGGTAGGTATGTGTGCAATGTACCAATCCTGTGCCAAAGAGTCCCATTTGGTTGTAGTCAAGAGGATCCTAAGGTATGTGAAAGGTACCCTGAATGCCGGACTTTGGTATCCTAGAACCCCTAGTGTTGATCTAATTGGATACACCGACTCGGACTATGTGGGTTGTAAGTTAGATAGGAAGAGTACAAGTTGAGGGTGTCAATTCCTTGGGTCTTCCTTAGTTAGTTGGAGTAGTAGGAAACAACTATGCGTGGCCCTATCAACAACGGAGGCAAAATATGTGGCAATGGGTGGGTGTGTTTCCCAACTCCTTTGGATCATGCACACCTTAGAGGATTATGAGTTGCATTACACTAAGGTCAAAGTCTTGTGTGATAATGTAAGTACAATCAATTTGACCAAAAATCCGGTTCACCATTCTAGGACAAAACACATTGAAGTGAAACATCACTTCATTAGAGATCATGTGGCAAGGGGAGACATAGAACTACACTATGTTGAATCAAAGTCGAACCTAGCCGACATATTTACAAAGCCTTTTCCCGAATCGGAGTTTACATCCTTAAGAAGAGGCATTGGAATGTGTTTTGTGGAAGTGTAGGATGAATTTGGAGATATTAGCTTTGAAAAAGGGTGCTTGATCCATTATGGTGATACATTTGGCTCACTTATGCTTGTGGCACATTGTTGAACCATTGAGAGTATCAAAATATGAAAACTAGACTAACTATGGGGAAGACAAGTGCTTAATCAATGGACACTTTGCCCAAAGATCATAGTTGGACATTTTAAACCTTTGAAAACCATTTTATGCTTTACATACTTTGCCATGCTTTTAAAAGCCATATGATTGCAAAATTGGTTTCAAAGTTTGATACAAAATGTAGTAGTTTTCAAAGCTTTTGGATTTTTATCAAAAGTAATGCATGTTTGAAATTTTATATGGTTTAATATTTTTCCCTGATAGAGTATAACATTTCAAACATGTATGCAAAATTTTACAATTTTTGAAATTTTCTGGAATTTTTTGGGAGTTTCTGAAATTTGGCAAAAAAGCTGAAATAGGTTACTGATAGCGTATCAGTCGACTGCCGCATGGGCAGTCGACTGGCACGCAAGTTTTTAGCCACTATGAGAAATTTCAGAAATTGAAAATTCTCTCATTTGATACCATGGGTTTTGGTTGCTTGAGGCAATCATTTTGATGGTGTCAAAGGGGGAGAATGGGTGATTTAAGTTAGAATTTTAACTTGGAATGGTTGGTTTTAGGCTTCCTTTCTAACTTAGACCTTGAATGATTAAAAATGGGGAGAAGACATGGATTAAGGGGGAGGTACCTCTTAGGTTCTGGTATGTCTTATATTTTTAACATATTACTGTTGTTAAGTGGAAACTTAACTTGGATTTTGACTAGAATTGAAAATGGGGGAAGACATAGGTTAAGGGGGAGGTTACCTCTTAGGGTTTCTATGTCACATAATTTTTCAATTGCTATCAGTTGCTATTATTATTATGGCTGTTGTTTATCTCTAACTTAAATATATTGCCACACATCAAAAAGGGGGAGATTGTTGAGGCAATCGACCCTTAAATAATTGGAAGATCATGGTTTTGATGTGTGGGCGAATATGTTTAAGGTTAGAGTGTTATGTTGTATTTGATATGTGTGATTGAGTTTGCAGGACTTGGAGAATCACACATGGTGGACATATCCGAGGGACGAGAGCCGAGGGAGGAGAACTCCAAGGGCAAGCCAGGAAGTGGACTTCAAGGGTACACATGAAGGGTGGCATGGAGGCAAGCCAAGGGAAGGCTTGCGTGCGCATCCGAGGGAAGATAGCTAGAGGAAGAGGACTTCAAGGGGCGAGCCAAGGGAGCAGACCTGAAGGTACATGTGAAGAAGAAGGTCCGGAGTGGCTGGAGCTGAGCTGGGAGGCAGGGCAGTCGACTGGCCCATAGGCAGTCGACTGCCAAAACCCACAAAAAATTTACGGCCTCGGACCAGTCGACTGGTATTTGGGCAGTCGACTGGTATACCCCGAAACTAGCCATTGGCTAGCAATTAATGCTAGGCCAGTCGACTGCCCTAGGGGCAGTCAACTGGTGCGGGCTGGACAGATTGCGAATCTGTCCTGTTTACCTATAAAAGGAGCACTGTTTGCACGTGCACGGTACGGTTCCGTACAGTGTCGAAGTGTTGCTTGTGTGTAGAGTGATTCTTGCTTCCTCTCTCGTATTTCTGCATCTGTAAAGAGGAAGATCTTGCTGTAAAGGTTTCTCCACCTCAAGGAGACTTTTCGATAGTGAAAAGTGGTGCTCGCGTGTGGATCCTTGGACTAGTCACCCATCTGGGTGATTACCAAGTAAACGATAAGTGTTAGCATTGTTTTCAATTCCTTTGCATATTATTTCCGCCGCGCTAACAATTCTGTAGAGATCCAAGATCCGAAAAAGTGCATATTCCCCCCTTCTGCATGCCTGAAACGATCCTTCATTATATATGTTTGGATCGTGCACCATCCTTGCATTATTGCATGATGACGATCATCGGCTCCTATGTAGTCTAAGCCCATCGTCAGTTACATGAGGATATGCACACACATCCACTCAGGGGTAGTGGCTGCCATAGAGTGTGTGCATTTGCCCTGTATTGCTCCGCACGGTCACTATTTGGAGGGTGGTTCCGGTGCGTGGTAGCAGCAAGGGAACCCTTCTCGTCCTTAGACACGAGAAGATGAGAGCTAGACTCCCCCATTGCTTGGGGTAGGAGAGTGACCTCCGCCAGCATCATGTCCACTCGGTCACTCAGGAACAGTGATAGCAGGGTGTGTACAGTCGTCATAGCCCTACCCACGCGGACGTTCATTTATGATAGGTGGACGGTGCCTGACTAGCGTCAGGGGTGACACATGTCATTGCACCATGTGCATATTTTGCATCGTGCATTGTTTGCCGCATTTGATTTCTGCACTTGATTGACATGCATATATTGGATACCTGTTTATCTTGGTCTATATATCATACTTGTTCTATAGGGATTTATTTTACTCTCTGCAGGATAGATGGATTCGGGTATGCACCTTTATTCAGTATCTTCAGTGTTTACCCTTGTCTATGATTCATATGAGACTGTATCAGCGTAGACTTTTATTGTTATTATAACGTACTATGCATATCTGCTAGGTATTCGCTGAGTTTATGGACACACACCGTTGCCATACTTTTTGATTTCAGGTTGATATCTGCTAGGAGGGTCCGAGTCGCCAGTCCAGTGCTTGCTACTACACCTGATTTGATTTTTATATGATACTTTCTATTTTTGGACCATGTTATGTTTATTTCATTGCAATGGATTTATCGTGGACATGTAGTATGGGATTTGTTTTATGAGATTGTACTTTTGAGTCCTATGTTGGACTATGTGTATAGTTTTGCTGCATTCCTGCCCCCTGGCAGCTCAGGTAAGTTCGTGTTTTAGTTTTAAGAGTATATTGTCATATATATGTTGTTCTGTTTGGATTTGAGGCCTGAGGCCCATATAAACTACGTGGTATTGTTATATTTGTGGTATGTATGTGTAAATTATCCGCCGGACTGGGGAGGTGCTGTCCGATTTTCTATTGGATCAGTGGCTCCTAGGTCTCGGAGCGTGATAATTTATTTTTGGTATCAGAGCTCAGGTTATCGGATACCTTGAGGACTTGTGAATTTTTGGTAATTATCTGATACCAATTTATTTCGGTATCAGAGCGTAGGTTTGCGATGCCTACTTGTTTTACGAGTCTTGTCGGATTTGTTCGGAGTAGTTTTCTCGATGTGGTTGTCTAGGACTTGGCGCGATGGGACTTCTTCTGACGACAGGTATTTCTTCTGATCTCTTGTATCCCTTATCCTAGTTAGGTTGGATTAGAAATTCTATAATGTTGTTGGATCATGTTACTATTCCTGTATTTAGGTATTGGAATAAATTCTTTCATGTTATTGGATCATGTTACTATTCCTGCATATTTTAGTATAGTTAGGAATTTTCTCATATCATTGGATCATGTTACCTTTCCTATACATTTAGGTATGATTTGGAATTGTCTCATATTATTGGATAAGGTTACCATTCCTGTATATGTAGGTATGGTTATTGGATCATGTTATTATTCTTGTACCCGTCTGGTAACTTGGTTAGATATGATGACTCAAAGTCAATTAGTTTATAGTAATCATGGTCAGGATCGACTATGAAAGAGATTAGTTGGCTTGTTGCGGACTTGTCTAAATGCGAAGAATGTTGATTTTTGTGTGACGCCGACATACAAGTTGGAAGATAAAGGTCAAACCTATCAACAGGATATTTGAGGTTAAGGATTTTGATTTTTCCTAGGCCTTACTATTCATAGTACTTGTACCAGCTACCATCTGCTGAGAGAGGACTAGGGTTGCCTATCATAATTGGCTAGATCATTATTGGATTAATTCACTTTAGCTCATGGAACTGCAAGTTTCTTTTTGTTATATATATATATATATATATATATATATATATATATATGGACGGATAAGCTAGATGTCATGTCTTGAGTACATGATCTGCAGTGATGCAGTATGGTAGCATTAGCTACATATTATTACGATTAGTAGATGATTAATACATTCAGTTCCATGGGGGCTTTGACCATAGATCACTTGTACTTAATTGTTGACCTAGGAAGTACATGCTGATGAGTGATTTGAGCTAATACAAAAAAATATGAAGCTAGTTGCTTGACATTTATGGGTGACTACTTTTACTTGGTCTGAATAACCAAGCATGTAATCTGCGGACTTATTATTTGTGTGGAGGCAAATCACTTACAAGACTAGGTCACCTCTATTTAGATATTATCGAGGACGACCTGTGGGAAAATAGAGGAATTTCTTTATGAGTATGTTGAGATACTCCTAGGAGATAGCATGTTCTAGCTCCTTGTTATGGAGTAGAACCTTAGAAGGTTTTGACCATGGAGTGGAGGAATTGAACTATACTGGATTATGAGTCGACGGTCCGTGTGACTCGCTAGTTGCTACGCTAGTCTATGAGAGATTCTGACTCATAGATTGGGTGTATATGGTTGGATAATCTCGATGGTGCATCGGGATGTACGACTCGCTAGGGTGCGGAGGATGTGGAGTTAGCAGTATCCTTACCTTCGGTTGAGATATTGGACATTAATCATGAGGTTAAAGATGTCCACTGGTTTTCGGTTATTATACCCCCATCTTGGACCTAATAGTTCACGGGATGATAAGGTTGATATCACCATAGACTTTCTCATTGGTATTGAGTGGTGGATTGGGATTGACGAATCTCTATGATATGATGTATTTTGAGGATTCTATTAGTGGATATGGACCTACCGAATTTGTAGCTTTTGATGGATCATTAAGTGGATAAATGATCTTTTGGTGGTTGATTATTTAGGAAGTTTGTTATTCATGGTAGCATATGGTACGACATGTTGGCACAATCTTTAAATTATATGTTATCTTTTGACTGTTTATTGAAGGATATATATAAATATATATGCCTTGTGATATTTTGGAGGATGATATTGACTTGGGGATACTTGGGTGATACCCATGGATTTGACGTTTTATGTTTGAGGATCGAAGTATAGGTAGGGCACCAGTGATCTTAGGATTGAGTGCCCTGAATATGTGATGATTGAATGATTGATTGAGTGTATCTGGCAATTGGATAATAACCTCTGGATTGATATCTCTAGTTGTTCCATAGCGGTGTAACCTTAGGGTATCAAAAGGAGTGGTTACTCATGATTTGTAGGGACAAGTTTAGCTTATAATGTTTGCCGTATGAGGAATAACAAAATTTGGGGACCAAATTTTTATTAGAGGGGGAGAATGTTAAATACTGCAAATTTAAAAATCCAGTAAAACAAATTTTCAGAAAAATGTATTGGAAGATTTAGGGTTATCGAGAGTGTAAATAATTTAACCCTAACTTATTTGAAGTAGATTGTAATAAAAGAGGGGGGTTAAAGGGTTAAAACATTAACCCTAAGGGTTTAATGTGAAATGGAGGAATATGAGGAGACTTTCTGCAAAAAAGACCCCCCTTTGGTATTAAAAGCTCTCGGCCTCGTGCCCTAGCCGCAGACGAGCCGCCTCCCTCCCCTCGCGAAGCCGCAGTCGGCGCACACCCGATGCCTGCCCTAAACCGCAGCCGCCCGACCTCTTCTTCTTCCTCCCCTTTGCGCGTGCCCTAGCCACAGCCACACCCGATCTCTCCTTCCTCCCTAGCTCTCCACGCACGCGACCACGCTTCTCCAGCTGAGCCATGGCGATCTAGGGCACGGTGGCGAATCGGGCAGGGATCTAGGGTTACAACGGTAAGACTTCTTAGATTCGAATTATGCTTGAATGGTTGATGCTATTAGTATAGATCTAGATTTGTGTAATTCGAAACTGGTTTTAGTTTGAATTTCTGGTTGATACCGTGAGGTTGATTGCCGTGTGATGTCATTGTCGGATTTGGTTTCTGATTTGATTTGCTTGGTGTTTAATCGATCTGAACAGGGGGCTTGGTGCGACTTCCGTATGTGGGTAAGATTGATGAATTTGGGTTTTTGGCTTGTGGTTCCATCCGTATGTTTTTGTTGTGGATTGGGTGTTCTTGTTGGATTTTGGTGTTGTTTCTGCCGTGACCCTAAGGTGGGTTTGGATTTGTTCCTTTATTTGGTGTAGAGTTCCATGAATGTAGGTTGATCTAAATTGTTTGGAAGGTAGTTTGTTTGGGATTGGTTGGATTATATGATTTGCTTCTGGTATTTGATCTTATGTTTTTACGTGACTAATGGGATTTGAGTTGTGGTGTTGTGAGTAATATAACTTAATGATTGGAATGAGGTTGTTCTGTGATTTGATTGATTGGGATAGATTGCTTTGGTTGTAGCTGGTGGCAATTAGGAGATGTTGCTTATGGAGAATTTGGTAGGATTGTTATTCTGGTTCTGTATATGGTGTCCATCTGAACCATTGGAAAGGTTTATATTGGTGGAATTGAGCTATTAAACAGAATTGATACGCAACTAATCACTTAATTGCGGTTAATTAAATGATTTGATATGGTGAATAAACTAGGATTTAACCTAATCTTAAGTATGAGTAATTAAGAACGTGGTTAATTATGAATTCTGAAAAAGATATTAGTTAACCCTGGTTGGTTAAGGGATTATTGGCTGGTTGTTATCTGCTGCATAGTAATTAATTTGTTTGATATAGGGGCATTGATTGATTTTCATCACTGATTAGGATGGAGGTTCTTGTGATACAGCATCTCTTTGAGGCGGGTACCCTTGACTTATCTTGTTGATATTGTCATATTGCTATGCATGGTTGTTATAGATAACAGTAAGTTATATGCTATATCTGCCTTAGTATACTGTATTGATACTGTTGCTTATCCTTGAGGTTATCTCCTGCTTATAGTTATATTCTATATCTAGTATACTGTATTTGATCCTGTGCTTATCTTGAGGTTATCTCCTTTAGTTCATACAGTCTCATATGTTATTATATATAATGGCATAGATATAGTGATACGTTTCTCAATTTGACATTGATGGATCATGTTATTTTTAGTATACCTAGTAGGTTACTGGTATCCCATGATATAGGATTCAGACCTATACCTACACCCTGAGGTGTTAGTTGAGGACTTGGTGGGTGTTATATGTGGTTGGGTCATGCACCATCCTTGCATTATTGTATGCTGACGATCATCGGCTCCGATGTAGTCTGAGCCCATCGTCAGTTACATGAGGATATGCACACACATCCACTCAGGGGTAGTGGCTACCATAGGGTGTGTGCATTTGCCCTGTATTGCTATGCACGGTCATTATTTGGAGGGTGGTTCCGGTCCGTGGTAGCAACCAGGGATCCTTTCTCGTCCTGAGACACGAGAAGATGAGAGCTAGACTCCCCCATTGCTTGGGGTAGGAGAGAGACCTTCGCCAGCATCTTGTCCACTCGGTTACTCAGGAGCAGTGATAGCAGGGTGCGTACAGTTGTCATAGCTCTACCCTTTTGGACATCCATTTATGATAGGTGGACGATGATCTGACTGGTGTCATGGGTGACACATATCATTTCACCATGTGCATATTTTACATCGTGCATTATTTGCTACATTTGATTTCTGCACTTGATTGACATGCATATATTGGATACCTATTTATCTTGGATTATATGTTGTACTTGTTCCATAGGGATTATATTTCACCCTCTGCAGGATAGATAGATTCTGGTATGTACCTTTATTCAGTGTGTTTAGCATATACCCTTGTCTATTATTCATATGAGACTGTATCAGCGTAGATCCTTATCGTTATTATAACGTACTATGCATATCTGCTGGGTATTCGCTGAGTTTATGGACTCACACCATTGCCATGCTTTTTGATTTCAGGATGATATCTGCCAGGAGGGTCCGAGTCGCCAGTCTCGTGCTTGCTACTATACCTGATTTGGTTTTTATGCGTTATTTTCTGTTTTTGGACCATATTATGTTTTATTCCGTTGCGTTGGATTTTCATGGACTTGTAATACTTGTCTTTCTATATGGGATTGTACTTTTGAGTCCTATGTTGGGCTATGTGTGTGGTTTTGCTTCGTTACTGCCCCTTGGCAGCTCAGGTAAGTTCGTGGTTTGGATCTATGATTATATTATCATATATATATGTTGTTCTGTTTGGATTTGAGGCCTGAGGCCCATTTAAAATGCGTGGTTGTGTCATAGATATTGTATGTATGTGTAAATTATCCGCCGGACAGGGGAGGTGCTGTCCGATTTTCTATTGGATCAGCGACTCCTAGGTCTCGGGGCATGACACCACAACTGTCCGTAAGGTGGACGATACCAATCCTTCGGTGGATGACTCCCCGGAACACCTCCGGCTAGCTCTTGTCGCTCCTTATGGGTGGAGAAACCTCGCCACAATCCTTAGACAATCTCTGAGCACTTGTAGGCTACTAATAGGCTTTGACCAAGCTTGTTTCGCCAAGAAAGAACAGCCAAAAATGAGCCCTCTTAAATAGAGCTCAATACTATTTTGACCGTTCCAGTCGATAGGTCTTGGGGCAGTCGACTGGTCTTTGCGAATTCAAATGTCACAGCCTGACGATTCATATTCTAGTCGACACCAGTCAACTGCATCAGTCAACTGATCTCTCTGTGCTCTATCTCAATCGACTGATCAAGCATCAGTCGACTGCCACTTAAGGTTTCCCTTCCCGAGTACAATTCTCTCAGCACATGAACCCTAGGATTTTCCTTCCCATGTACAGTTCTCACAGCACTCAAATCCTCATGACTCAGTTGACTCTTCATTCAGTATCCTCGATCTATTGCCTTCAAGCCCTGTAAGACTTTGGCTCTCGTCCCTCGGATGCATGCTTGCACGCGGCTTGTCTCCCATGCCATCCTTCACGTATGACTCGAAGTCCACTTCCTCAGCTCATCGTCCCTGCTCCATCAGCCTCGACCTGTTGCCTTCAAGCCTTCTTCGACTTTGGCTCTCGTCCCTTGAATGCATGCAAGCCCACAGCTTGTCTCCCATGCCATTCTTAGCGTATGCCTCGAAATCCGCTTCTCTCGGCTCATTGTCCCTCCTTTGTCCACGGTCCCTCGTATGCATACAAGTCTACGGCTTGTCTCCACACACCATCCTTCACCGGACCCGAAGATGTCCAACTGAGTCTATGTGTATCTTGCAAACCTGCACACTCACATACAAATATTAGATCAACATGAAACCCTAACTTAATCATATTGACACACACATCAAAACCCATGGTCACTCCGGACCATAGATTGCCCCTACAATCTCCCCCTTTTTGATGTTTGGCAATACATTTAAGTTAGGTAAAACAAATAGCAAATACAATACTAAGAACCATTTGGACCTTCCCAAGGTTCCCCCTTTGCCACCAAATGAGCAAATAGCAAATACAAGCAAATAGCAAATACAATGTTAAGAACCTTCCCAGGGTTCCCCCTTTGCCACCAAATGAGCAACAATACTCCCCCTTTACCTAAGCTCCCCCTTGACCTAGGATTTCTTGCGAACGCGTGTTTGGTTTCCCACTTAAACCCAACACTTATCCCCCTTTGCCATACATTAAAAGGACTCCAACAATTTCCCTCTTATTAGATCATTTAACCTCTAATGATCATAAACAAAGTGTAATAACCCCTCATAAGATACACACTTGTTTTACATCATTACGACACCTTTTGATTGCTGAAAACCAATTTCAGCCTCTATCAGTCGATTGCCCCCTAAGCCAGTCGACTGGTACCCTGAAAATCTCATTTTCAGCATTTCTGACCCTATTTTAGAAATGCACCAGAAATTTCATAAATCTCCAAAAATTCTCAAATTTTGTGGAGAGGTTTGTGTTACCCATATCTACTTGTGAAAAAATACATTTAAAAATGTATCTATCACCAATCCTATGATTGACCCAAAACCCAAAACTAGCTAAATGGTTCAATTGATCCTTGACCTAAAGTCCTAGTTTTGGCTTCCCTTTGATGTATCTACTCATCCCAACCCACAATGCATCCCTAGCATTGGTTTATATGGCATCTACACATAAAAAATGAACTTCCATGCTATATAACCCCCAATGTCATATTTTATGCATGATACTCAAATCCAATGTGTCAACTCCCTAGGATTGAGACTCCAAATCCGTCTCCATATCCTTTGGCACACTCCATGACCCATCTAGACTTCCGAAAGAAATCCTCAAGAGATCCATAGACCATGGGTCCCAACTCGACTCCTAGAGCTCCCTCTTGAGCTCTTAGCCATAGCCACCTCCCTAGGTGACTTAACAAACACTAGGCCACACCGGTGTACCTCCAGTGACTCTTGACCTACAACCTTAACTTTCTTAACTTTGGACACCTTGTCCTTAGTTAAGTTCTTCTTTTTCCCTTTACATTGCTTTCCCTTGCCATTCTTAGACTTCTCCTCCTTGTCATAGTTATATGATATCCTAGCATATTTCTTTTCATTGGCATCGAAGAACTTAGATCAGTATCCTACCCCTGATATTCTATCATTGTTGGGGTTTTGACTTCCCAACATCATACCTAAACCCCTAGATCCAATAGTGAATCTATCTAGGGTTTTTTCTAATTTATCAAGCTTTGCCCTTAAAGCTTGATTTTCCCTCTCTAGGTTTTCAAACCTAGAATCAATATGTCCACCTTGGACATTCCTAGACCTACCCACCTTCCTAGGCATATGTCTCCCCTTCTTGGAATTAATGCCTTGGTCCTTAGGTCTAAAGGTTCTTGTTTTATCATGATGCATGAACTGGTTTTTATATGCAACTTTAACCCTATTTCTATCATTATATCTAAATCCATGATTATTCTTCATGAGCATATAAGAATTTGAAATTGGATTTAATTTTAAATAAGGGTTTACCTTCTATTTTACCTTTGAAGCTCCCCCTTGACTTGAGCTCCTCTTCTTTTCCAATTTCTTCAAGTGCACCAATTTCTTGATTTCTCCTTTCTTTGGGCACTTGGTGTGATAGTGTCCATGCTCACCACACGTGAAGCAAATTATATGCTTCTTATCCATCTTTGCTCTATCCTACAACTCATGATAGTTTTCAAATTATTTGAATTGAGTTTAGGGTTTACCTCCTTTTCTTACCCAATGGACACTTGTCCTTGTAGTGTCCCTTTTGATTGCACCCAAAGCAAATTATGTGTTCCTTTTCCTTTGCTTTGGTGGAGGTGGAGACTTCTTCTTGTTCCGGTCTTGAGGATGGTTTTTCCTCCCCCTCAATCCTTGACATGGAGACTTCTCCTATTTCTTCCTCACTTGAGCCTAGCTCAATTGGTTACCAGGATTCATAAACTCTAGTACTTAAGCTTGGAGGCCTAGAGTTCGAATCCTGGGGAAGTCAAAAATCCACTGGCCAGGGGTGGGAAGACCTAGTGAGTAACGGCACGGTCGACAGTCGACGACCCACAGAAAAATAAAGGGGTCACCAAATGGGTCGGGTCGTTACAATAAAAATTTTTCTATGGGTGGTCGACCGTCAACCGTGCCGTTACTCGCTAGGTCTTTCTGTAGGACCATTGCCGTCGATAGAGTGGGGGTGAATATCGATCGTAAGATCATCTCATGGAAACTCGTCTTACTTTCGAAATTAGTTCTAAACAGAGCGTTAGTAGCAGCGGAAAAACAATAGAAAGAACAAACAAGACAAGAGACAGATTACACATGGGATTTACTTGGTTCCCAACCCCCCAGGATCAGTACATCCAAGGCCTAAGCACGGGAATGCCCGTCCACTATTGGTCTCCTTTCCAGACTTTCCAGAGGTGGAGAAACTTGTCTTACAGTGTAATAATTACAATCAAAATATAGGAAATTAAGTGCAGAATAATAAAAGCAAACTAAAACAAAATGGTTGAAGACTCGGCCGATCTAGATCTCCGAAGTGTCGCGCACTTCCTCCTGGAGCCTCCTAGTCACAGAGCTTCATCGTTAGCGCTTTGTCGTCACTTGGGATGCTTAGAATGGTTTTGGAAGTTCTGTCTTGAGCCTTGGGGTTGAAGCCCCTTTTATAGGCTTCATTTGGGCGCCTGTGATCACTGGGGCGCCCCAATGGGCTTGGTCAAACCTTATCTCCGTGTCGAACTCGCCGCAGCAGATAAGGCCTCTGACCAGGGCACCCTGGACCTCCCAGGCGGCTGAATGAACCCAATCAAAGCTTATCTCTACATCTAACTCGCAGCAGCAAATACAACTTTGAACCAGGGCACCTGTATTGATGGGGGTGCCTGAATGAAGACTGGTTTGCCTCCTTTTAATGGGGGCGCCCCTGTTGATGGGGGCGCCTAGCTCCATTAGGGTGCCCCCTTCAATGGGGGCGCCTAGCTAGCTAGCATCCAGCTTCGTTTCCCTGCTTTGTCTTCCATTCTAGGTACCTGCAAGATATAGAAATACAAACCAAATACACACAATCTTAACCTTAAGGACTTGGTTCTGACTTCGGATTTCCACGAAACCCTAGGTCGAACCGATGCAAGTTCCCACCCCCGGGAGCGCGCCTTCAACCTACTCCTCTCAGGAGACGGTTGCCACCCTGTCTAATCGGGTGGACTTTGGCTTAGCCTTCGATACTCTTGGATCTCAAGACGTCTGACCCTCGACCCATCTCTCGTCCATAGTCATCGCTCAGCTATGTTGCTCAATCCCTCGGACCAAGACTTCGTGCACAAACCCTAGGTCCAGGACTTTGATGCCCAACCCTCTGCCAGGTCTTCGTGCCCAATTCCTCGAACCAGGTCTTCGGTGCCCAACCCTCGGCCAGGACTTAGTGCCCAATTCGTCGAACCAGGTCTTAGTGCCTAACTCTCGGTCAGGTCTTAGGTGCCCAGCCCTCGGCCAGGACTTAGTGCCCAATCCATGATCAGGACTTCGTGCCCAATTCTTTGAACCAGGTCTTCATGCCTAGGTTAACTAGGACTTTGTGTCACTTTGGTACTCCTCTCTTGACTTACCCTTCCCTTGTTCAATATATCACTGACTTAAGCATATTGTCAAACATTGAAGCATTTAGAGGAGGACATCACTGATGCAACTTGCACCAACAATCTCCCCATTTTTGATGTTTGACAATATCTTATGTTAGGTTGTATGAAAGGGCTAAACCTTGGGATAAAATAAAAATAAAAAATTTTGAAAACCTATTTTTCATCTTTTGGGGAAAACTTCTAACTTCCACTCACTCTTCCCCCCTTTGATAAAAAACATTTTGATTTTTTGATCCTTTGGTAAGAGAAATTTTTTTTTCTAACTTAAGCGCACCTCTCCCCCTTTGTCATACATCAAAAATCACCAAGCATACTTGCACCAACAATGGAAACATTTGGTTCTTTTTGAAAATACTTAGTATACATTTTTGAAAGCTAAGTGAATAAGTATTTTGGACTCAGAAAACTTCTCACCAAAAAAATTGCTTTAGAAAAGTTTTCATTTAGAAGAGATTTTTCAAAAAATTATACTTATAGAAAGATTTTCACTTTAACAACCAGTGCACTTTGAGAAAAAAGCTTAGTATTTTTGAGAAATGTCGAAAAATGCAGTACTTTTAGAAAATGCATAACTTTTGAAAGAATCCTATGAGCTTTAAAAAGTACCAGTACTTTTGAAGAATGTTATGAGCTTTGAAAGAATGCAAGTACTTTTGAGAAATATTATGATCTTTGAAAAATGCAAGTACTTTTGAAAAATATTATGACCTTTGAAAAATTAAGTACTTTTTGGAAAAATATTATTACCTTTGAAAATTAAGTACTTTTTGAAAAATATTATGTCCTTTGAAAAATTAAGTACTTTTTGAAAAATATTATGACCTTTGAAGGATTAAGTACTTTTTGAAAAATATTAGTATTTTTGAAAAGTATAAGTACTTAGAAAAATTTTGTTTTTTAAAACATAATATTTTACTTGACCTGGTTTCTTTTCCAGTCTGACACAATCCTAGGAAACCTTGTTGAATACAAGTATATTTTTCTATGTGTCCTGGAAATTCTCCAACTCAAGTAAATATTATTTCCAAAAAAAACTGTTTTGAAAATGATAGAGATTGAAAGTGACAGTGAAAAAAATAGTACTTTGAAAAAAAATTATGTTTTCAAAAACGACTTAATAATGCAGTGAATGAAAATATATTAAATAATTCTTTGTAATTTGACCTCCCCCTAAACATGACCCAATCCTAGGAAGCTTGTTGACCTCAATTACTCTTCCTCTAAGTCTTTAGAGTTTAGTTCAGATCAAAGGAATTATCTAATAATTTCAAAACAAATAATCACCAAAAAAAACTATTCAAAAATTCTTCTTTTGACTCAGACTCCCCCTAAATTTGACACATCCTAGGAGTCCTTGTAGATCATGAAGTGGACCTTCCTCTGTGTCTTTAGGGTTTATCAAAATCAAATGAGACATAGGCACAATTTTATAATGTATTTTGAAATTTTGAAATATATTTTGAAATGAAGGTAATTTGTCAGGCATAGTTTTCGAAAAACATAAGTAATAGTACTTAAAACATAGTTTTTGAAAACCGTTTTAAAATACAATGATTTTTCAACCATAATTTTTGAAAGAAAATTAAAAGAATAAACCAATCCCCCTGTACCTGACACCGTTTGACTCTATCTAAGTGCCTTAAGGAACTTTGGTTGTTGTCCTAGGAGGCTTGTGTCTAATTGTGAGAGTCAAACAATTTTTTAAAAAGATATAATTTTTGAAGACATATAATATATTGGCAATCAGACAAGCATGAAATTCATAAAAACATTAATATGTTAAAGCACTATTTTGAAAATATATTTTTAGAAAAATATTCTAAGAGTTTTGAAAACAGTTTTGAAAAATATTCTTCAATTTATTAGTCCTTAACATCTCACCCATTCTAGATATCTCAATACAGCAAGCATGGTTGCCTTATGGGTGCATTGTGAGATGCTTGAATCATTTTTCCTAATTCATTGTTAAATATAAGATTTAGTTGAAACTTGTGTTAGATTCAAATTTATTAGATAGTGAAGTGAATTTGATTTTCGGTAATCGACTTCCACGTCTTGGCGAGGCACAATGCCTTCTTTGGCTGTAGCCTTATTGGATCATCAACCCTTTTCTTGACAAAGCCTTTTATCAAAAATTCATTTTCAAATTACTTCTTGAAAAAATTTGGTCTAACTAGCTTAAGTCTTGGATCGGTAGATTCGGCTAGTTCCACCAGACTAAAAAGACCAAGTAGAATATACTTGATCTTATTAAAAGGGCTTCCCTAACATACTATCATCTCACCTCCACCTAATACTAAGTTGATCAAGTTTCAATTATTATTTTTCCTATTACCGTTCTAATTTATGCATAAAAATATGAATGACATGACATATATTTTAAAGAAATGCATGACATGGCAGTTACGCATGAGTCACACAATTCAAATCATTTTACTTAGGTTTTTAATGATGTATCAAATTCCCGATTTGATACATGTCATGTGAACCCGCGAATATGTCAACCCATTTTGACATATTTAATGTTATTAATTTTAATTGTTGCAGTCTAGAAAAGATTTTATTTAATTCGAGTTTAAGTTACTTAAGAATTAATTCATAATTAATTAAAGTTGATTTAATTTAGAATTACTTAAAGTTAAATTGATTTATTATTTAAATTTGAATTAATTAAGATTTAATTGAAGTTAAATTGATTAGTTATTTAAATTTGAATTAATTAACAATTAATTTAACTTGAATTAATTAAAGTTAAATTAAAAATGAAGATTAAGTTAATTAAAGATAATTAACATTAATTTAATTAAGGATTAATAGAATTATATTTAATTAAGGATTAAATGAATTAAAAGTAATTAAGGATTAATTAGTTTTGAATTAATTAATGATTAATTGAATTAATTAAGAGTTAATTAGAATTTGAATTAATTAAGGATTAATTGAATTAATTAAGAGTTAATTAGAATTTGAATTAATTAAGGATTAATTGAATTAATTAAGAGTTAATTAGAATTTGAATTAATTGAGGATTAATTGAATTAATTTGGATTTAATTAAGGTTGGAATAATTAAGGTTGAAATGATTAATCAATAGTTGTGGGTTTAAGTTCATAATTTTTATTATTTCGAAAATTTCTGACTCATCCACTATTTCTTCTCTATTTATTTTTACAAGTTTTTCTAACAATTATGATTTGTTTGAATCTATGTAAATTTTATTAACTATAGCCTTAATTTCAATTTCCTCCACATCCTCATCATCAAGATTATCTCCTTTTATATCTTCATAATAGGTGGAGTAATATGAGCCACTAGTTAATATTTCAGGATTATTCAAGAGAATAATTAAATTGTTATCTAAGGAGACTTCATCTCCACTATCTTCAAAATTATCCTCATTATCCTCAGAAATATGTTTAGAAATGTCATCTTTGTGCTCAGAAATATTTTCAATATTTTCCTTAAGCTTTTCAAATTTGAATTCAGAATTATCCTTAAGATTTTCAAATTTGAATTCAGAATTATCCTTAAGATTTTTAAATTTGAATTCAGAATTATCCTTAAGATTTTCAAAATTGAATTCAGAATTATCCTTAAGATTTTCAAATTTGAATTCAGAATTATCATTAAGATTTTCAAATTTGAATTCAGGAGAATTATCCTTAAGATTTTCAAATTTGAATACAGAATTATCCTTAAGATTTTCAAATTTAAATTCAGAATTATCCTTAAGATTTTTAAATTTGAATTCAGAATTATCCTTAAGATTTTCAAATTTGAATTCAGGAATAATAGATTTAATTTTTGAATTAACATTAAGATTAATTATAGAATTAATTTCAGGATTAATTTCAACATTCTCAGAATTAATTTTAATATTTATAGAATTAATTTTCAAAATCATTGCATTGATATTGACAATTAAAGAATTTATTTCTGATAATTTATTATTGTCCACTTTTGGTACTTGATCATGTAATATCCTAAGTTGATTATGCAACATATCTATTTTATCAGAAAAATCAGTATCAGCAAAATCAACAGACTTATCTAAATTATTAACATAGGATAGTGCAGGAATTTGAGAATTTTTTGGAATGTAAATTTTGCGTACCTTTGCCGGACATTTATTCTTATAGTGTCCGTATTTTTCGCACTTGAAGCACTTGATGTGATCTTTGTTTTTCCGACCTCCTGGTACTGGTACGTCTTTTGTCGCCGGTGAAGAACGAGTCTTATGTAACACCCGCTTTTTTTTTCTTTTTCTTTCTATTAAGCGGCGTTACGTTAACATACTTAGGGCATGTAGACATCATAAGGCAGCGGAATAAGACTTTTAGACTCATACATACATGCCCTACTACCATTCTTATCATAATGACATGGGAACTCGGCATATTGCCTTCATACTTAAACATCATATCATGTCATACTTAACATCGCATCATAGAGTTCCATAAGTCATTATTCAAGCATTCAAGCATATAAGTGACCAAAGTAAGGTTCTAGCATAATGATAAACACATGGTTTCCTGGCCAAGTCACTACCACACACATGATTTCTTGCCCTCCTGCTGCTTCCTCATTGTCCCCGTGAATGATCTGCGGTATAAGGAAATAAGACTATAAGCACACAGGCTTAGTAAGACTCTTTCCTACTCACAAAAACCATTAATCATCTCATAATGAGCACATGAAACATTAACATACTTGGTGCTCTACTTAGAACATAACAACTTAAATCACTTATCATATACTTGACATGGCATGATCATAAACATACGCGAACATTCTTATCATGGCATGAGACATGGCATAAACGTAAACATAGTAACCATTCTAAGCATGGCATAATACATGGTATAAACATAGCATAATAAACATGGCATAATACATGGTATAAACATAACATAATAACATTCCTAGCATGGCATAATACATGGTATAAACATAACATAATAAACATTCCTAGCATGGCATAATACATGGTATAAACATAACATAATAAACATTCCTAGCATGGCATAATATGTGGTATAAACATAGGCATACTTCCTATCATAGCATATGAGCATCCTCTTAACATAATCATGACATAGATCATTTACTCTCATGCATATTTCTTAACATGAAGCGTAAGCATAAAAAAATCTTAGCAGCATAGCGTAATGCATAACATGAATGAATGCATGAGTGGAATGCATATACATAAGGATGCTTAACTTTTAAAACATACTTTTAAATGTTTAAACATAATAATCATATCATTGGGGTCCCCGGCTTGTACCACATACATACATCATAAGCGCGCATCCCTAGCAAGTCCGAGGTAGCGAGCCCCGACCTACTAGGGTAAGGACAGCATAGTCGGTAGTCCCCGAACCGAGGCGTTCTTAAGGAGCCCATCCCTGTTGCACAGCTCCGGTAGTGCCAGAACCGTGGACAGCATAGTCGGTAGTCCAGAACCGGGGCGTTCTTAAGGTGCCCATCCCTTGGACCCATACTTCGGTCCGGTACAAGCTCATTCATAAAGTAAAATACTTTACATGTTTCATCACCCATAAGACATTCATAGCATAACCATGTTACATAAATTATGACTTAACACATGCTTGTCCTTTCATCGTTCATACTTATTGCATAGCATCATGATGCCTGGAAGGCATGAGCATTATCTTCATTCATAAACATGGTATGTATCTTCTTTCATAAACATGGCATGCATTCTTATCATAACATAAACATAACATACTTATCATGGCATCATTCTTATCATGAACATAAACATAACATAACTATCATGGCATCATTCTTATCGTGAACATAAACCTAACATACTTATCATGGCATCATTCATATCATGAACATACACAATATCATAGCATGGTTCTTAACATAACATGAGCATATAACATAGCATGGTTCTCTACATAACCTAAGCCTACATAGGTAGGACTTCCATAAACATGCTACCTACTATCCAAGTGCATGGCATAAAACATAAGACAATCATAATAAACCCTATTAAGCATGGCATCCAAATCATAACATACAACATAAAACATGGTGCTTAAGGTTAGGGTTATAGGTAACATGAGTTCTACCACATGCTTGGACCTATATATATATATATATATATATATATATACTTCATGATAAGCATAAACCATCATTCTTTGAACCTTAACTCCACCCCAAACCCTAGATACATGGCTTGGCCGAAACCTATAGGGAGGAGTTCCATCAATTCCATAAACATGTGAGATAGCATAAGGTAAAGGAACAACCATACATTACCTATAAGACCATAGGGAGCCATTAGGGCTCATGATTAGGGTTAACCCTAACCTTTAGGCCCCCTTCCTAGGGCTGGCCAAAACCTAATAAGACATGGGTGCATGGAAAAATTCCATTAATATCCCCAATCAACCATTAAACATTCATCATACGATACCATAGGGTCATTAGGGCCCTTATTTGAGGTAAGCCCCTAACCCTTGGCCCTAGGCCCTTCTTGGCCGAACCCCATAAGGTCACAAAACCTTGTAAAAATTTCACATAAATCCCTTCCACCTCCCCTTTGTACCATAAGGGTACACAAGATACATGAGTGAATGGTTAAATCCAACTCTAGCCATGAAAATCCCTATAATGGTACCCAACCCTAAGGGGTCTTAGGGTACTCCAAAAATTCCCATAAATTATATTTATTCTCTAAACATCATGAGAACACCTTAGAAAACATAATCAAGATTTTTAACATCATCATGGACCCCAAAACCTTGGTGGCCGAAAGTCATAAGGGTCTAAACATGATTTTTCTCAACATCAAAACCCAACACCAAACCTTATATTATGCTAAAAATCATGAAAATCATAAGGAACTATTATACCACAGGTGAGGGAGTCTTACCTTGGTTGATCTTGATTTTTAGACCTTAAAAGAGAAGAAAATTGCAAATTCTTTGGACACTTGAACCCCTTTGCCCTTGTAGCCTTGGAAAAACTTTAGATCTTGGTGATGAGACCTTCTTGTGGAGTTTTCCAAGGGAGAACCTCTCCTTGAGGTTTCGGCTAGGATGAGGGGAGGAGGATGAAGAAAATGCAATTGATGGAAGGAAAAAGTAACTCCCAAACCCCCCTCTTTATAACTCATCAAGGAGGCAAATGAAGAGTCTCTTCATGACCCTTCATCTTCTTCGAAGCCTTAACCTATATCCACTTCATTTCCTCATAGAAATCCCTTGATAGGTGAGTTGGTTAAAGCATACATGGTTGTACAAGAGGTCTAAGGTTCAAACCCTTCGTCCATGCACTAATTTTTCTATTTTATTTTTATTTATTTTCTATAAATTTTGAAAATCCCTTAAAAATTCCCCCATAATTATGTAAATATTTCTCCTTAAAACCCCTTTATATTTATACTAATTTTCACCTAAAATCCACCAACAATTATGGTACTAAAAAGCCCATATAAGGCCCATTAGTGCCCTTTTTTCCCAATTTAAATGAGAAAACATGGATTTTCTAGGCCAAAGTTCGCATTAATATTTCTAGGTCCCTCGGAAAATTATTCAGACATGCTTAATATTTTAAGAAAATATTAAGAGAATTTTCTGGGTTGTTACATCTTATGAGTAGGGCACTGATTTTTATAGTGCCCTCTCTCCCTGCAGATGAAACATGTAATATGAAATTTAAAAATAGTCATTAAAAAAAATTGTACCTGATTCACCCCTGGCCTCCCCCTTAACTCCTGGCATCGTTGGTCCATCGGCGGTTAGTCCGGTGAAGAGCGGTCTTGCTCTAATACCAATTGTAGGACTGGTGCCATTGACAGAGGAGGGGTGAATATCAATCGTAAGATCATCTCGTGGAAACTCGTCTTACTTTCGAAATTCGTTCTAAACAGAGCGTTAGTAGCAGCAGAAAAATAATAGAAAGAACGAACAAGACAGGAGACAAATTGCACACGGGATTTACTTGGTTCCCAACCCCCCAGGGTCAGTACATCCAAGGCCTTAGCACGGGAACGCCCGTCCACTATTGGTCTCCTTTCCAGACTTTTCGGAGGTGGAGAAACCCGTCTTACAGTGCAATAATTACAATAAAAATATAGGAAATTAAGTGCAGAATAATAAAAGCAAACCAAAACAAAATGGTTGAAGACTTGGTCGATCTGGATCTCCGAAGTGCTGCGCACTTCCTCCTGGAGCCTCCTAGTCGCAGAGCTTCGTCGTTAGCGCTTTGTCATCACTTGGGAAGCTTAGAATGGTTCTGGAAGTTTTGTCTTGAGCCTTGGGGTTGAAGCCCCTTTCATAGGCTTCATTGGGGCGCCTGTGATCACCGAGTCGCCCCAATGGGCTTGGTCAAACTTTATCTCCGCGCCGAACTCGCCGCAGCAGATAAGGCCTCTGACCAGGGAGCCCTGGACCTCCCAGGTGCCAAAATGAACCCAGTCAAAACTTATCTTTGCTTTGAACTTGCAGCAGCAAATACAGCTTTGAACCAGGGTGCCTGTATTGATGGGGGTGCCTGAATGAAGACTGGTTTATCACCTTTTAATGGGGGCGCCCCAGTTGATGGGGGTGCCTAGCTCCATTAAGGCACCCCCTTCAATGGGGGCGCCTAGCTGGCTAGCTTCCAGCTTCGTTTCCCTGCTTTGTCTTCCATTCTAGGTACCTGCAAGATACACAAATACAAAGCAAATACACATCACTCTCAATGCTTCAAGCACTTTCGTTTAAGCGCTACACTCTGACAACCTCCATCTTCGAGATTCCAGCGCCGCCGCCGACCCTCTGCTCCGAAATTCGATCCACCTCGGGTGGTGGTAAATTTAAATTATGAAAGTGTTATTAATTCAATTTCCAATTCTATATCTGTACTGTCAAGTTGTAAAAGATTTTTCGAATATAGAATTGCCCAAAGTAAATGATCAAGGTCTGTGGGCCTTGGAGTAGGAGCCGACCGCGACTCTGAACCAAGTAAAATCAACTTGTGTTCGTGATTACTTTATTATTTTCCGCTGCGTATTTTCTCTATTTTTTCAAAAAATTTGATCTCGATATTCACCCCCCCCCTCTATCAAGTTTCTACGATCCAACACTTTCAACCCTTGGCCAGTGGATTTTTGCCTTCCCCAGGATTCGAACTCTAGACCTCCAACCATAAGTACTAGAGTTTATGAATCCTGGTAACCAATTGAGCCTGGCTCAATTAGTTACCAGGATTTATAAACTCTAGTACTTAAGCTTGTAGGTCTAAGGTTCAAATCCTGGGGAAGGCAAAAATCCACTGGCCAGGGGTGGGAAGACCTAGTGAGTAATGGCACGGTCGACGGTCGATGGTCGACGACCCACAGAAAAATAAAGGGGTCACCAAATGGGCCGCCAAATGGGTCGGGTCGTTACATAGGATTTCCCTTCACGAGTACAGTGTTGGATCGAGAGAACCGATAGAGGGGGGATGAATATCGGAAAACGTTCGGATTTAAAATAAGAGAAATTGCACAACGGAAGATAAAAACACACAAGGCAAACACGGTTATTTTTTACTTGGTTCGGAGCCTAAGTCGACTCCTACTCCAAGGCCCACGATCGTTGATCGTTTACTTTGGGCAATTCTATATGAGGCGCAAAAACAGTTTACAGTTTTGAGTTACAAATATAGCACAGTAAACTTAACAAATAAAAAGCAAAACTCTTCTTTTACCGACGTCCGATGTAGGTTGTCTTTTTTGGAGCAGCGGGATGTCGTCGGCTCGAGTTGGGAGGTTTCCAGAGCGAGGCACGAGAGCAGAAGAGCGTGGAAGCGTTGAATCGAAGTTGTTTCTGAAAGCCTGGGCGTTGGGTGCTATTTATAGCACCTCGGGGTGCCCTGGACGTCGGGGGCGCCCCCCCATGTGTCACGTGATCCGAGCTTCGCTCGGTCAACCTCTATCCCACTCGAATAGGGATGAGGTTTGACACTGGGGGCACCCTGGACGCTGGGGGCACCCTGCTTGTCTCCTTCAGTGCGGGCTTCTCGGCTGGATAAGGGTAGTCGGCTTCGCTGCAGTAGGCGCGGGGCGCCCTGGGCATTCGGGGCGCCCTGGCTGCTGGGGGCGCCCTGGCTACTGGGGGTGCCCTGGCTGCTGAGGGTGCCCCGGCCAGTGGTTAGCCGAAGCCTTTGTTGCTTCGCTTGTTTTGTGTTGCCCCTGGGGGCGCCCGGGACACTGAGGGCGCCCTGCTCAGCTACTTGCCTCTCTTCTTTGGGCATTCTGAGCTGCAGACACACGTTCCTTCGGTCCTGCATCCAGGGTTAGTCCAAAACAATATAAAGCATTAGAGTATTATGTTTATACAGCCTTAGCTGTCTTGGTTCTGACTTTGGGCCTCCAAAATGGAGCCCTACGTCGAACCGACGCCTACTGTTCCCTCTACGGGGAACGCGTCCTCACCTACTCCTCTCGGGGGAATGTACCTGATGCCAACCGCTCCTTTGGTTAGACTTTTGCCTGGCGGTCCTTTGCCAGGTCTTGGATACCGAGCTGTCCTTCGCCTGGTGCCTAGCAGTCCTTCGTTAGGGCTTTGTATCCTGGCATTCCTTCGACAGGTGCCTAGCAGCCCTTCGCTAGGACTTTGTTTCCTGGCAGCCCTTCGCTAGGACTTTGTTTCCTGGAAGCCCTTCGCCAGGTGCCTAGCAGCCCTTCGCTAGGACTTTGTTTCCTGCACACTTGAGTAACATTGTTAGATCACCAATAAACTTAACTTTGAATCCTTTGCCAATATCAAAACAAGGTTCGATATGGTGCTTCCTGCACCAACATACAGTTCCCTCAGCACTCGAATCCTCACGACTCAGCTGACTCTTCATTCAGCAGCCTCGATCTATTGCCTTCAAGCCCTCTTCAACTTTGGCTCTCGTCCCTCGGATGCATTTAAGCCCGCGGCTTGTCTCCCATGCCATCCTTCACGTATGCCTCAAAGTCCGCTTCCCTCAGCTCATCGTCCCTGCTCCAGCAGCCTTGACCTGTTGCCTTCAAGCCCTCTTCGACTTTGGCTCTTGTCCCTCAGATGCATGCAAGCCAACGGCTTGTCTCCCATGCCATCCTTCGCGTATGCCTCGAAGTCCGCTTCTCTTGGCTCATCGTCCCTGCTTTGTCCATGGTCCCTCGGATGCATACAAGCCCACAGCTTGTCTCCACATACCATCCTTCACCGGACCCGAAGACGTCCAACTGAGTCTATGTGTAACCTGTAAACCTACACACTCATATACACATATTAGATTAACATGAACCCATAACTTAATCATATTGATACACACATCAAAACCCATGGTCACTTCGAACCATAGATTTCCCCTATAAACCCTTGGTCATCTTAACCAACACTGGGTTTTCTGCTAAATGTCAGATCCTATTTAGCTAAACCTTTGTCAACCTGATCAACCCTGGGATAATCCTACCAAAAATAAGGTCCTATTTAGTTTTAACCCTTGATCACTTTGACTAACCCTTACCTTGTCTAACACATATTGTGACTAACTTAAGTATATTGTTAAACATCGAAACACTTAGAGGAAGACATCATTGATGCATCTTGCACCAACAGGGTTAGCCAAACAGGACCTAATGTTTGGTAGGGTGATCAAACCTAGATTTAATCTGGTTAATATACTAAGGTTTGATTAGCTAGAACAAGGGTTAGCTAAACAGGATCTGATGTTTAGCAAAAAACCCAGGGTTGGTCAGTTAGACCAAGGAGTGAGCCAAACAGGACTTGATGTTTGGCAGAAGAGAAGTCTAGTCAGGATTAATATGACTTGCAAAAGATGTCATTATCAAAGTGAAACAAAGACCTAGTTAACCTAGGCAGGAAGTCCTGGTTCGAGGAATTGGGTACTAAGTCCTGGACGAGGGCTGGGCACCTAAGACCTGACCGAGGGACGAAGTCCTGGTTCGAGGAATTGGCCACTAAGTCCTGGCCGAGAGTTGGGCACCTAAGACATGACCGAGGGTTGGGCATGAAATCCTGGTTCGAGGAATTGGGCACTAAGTCCTGGTCGTGGATTGGGCACGATGTCCTGACTGAGGGTTGTGCAATAAGTCTAGGTTGTGGACTGGGCACCGAAGACCTTACCAAAGGTTGGGCAATAAGTCTTGGTCATGGACTAGGCACTGAAGTCCTGATCTGGAAGATCGGGCAAAAGTCCAACCGGAGTAGTCGGTTGGTAAAAGGTAACTTCTCCTGAGAGGAGTAGGCGAGGGCGCGTTCCCCGGGAAAGGGAACATTAGGCATCGATTCGACCTAGGGTTTCATGGGAAATAGAAAGTCAGAACCAATCATTAAGGCTAAGATTATATATTTGTTTATCTTGTGTTTGTGTATCTTGTAGGTACCTAGATTTGGAGGCAAGACAGGCGAGCAAACACAAGAGATGCCTGGAAAACCTCTTACAGGGCGGCCCCAAGAACCACGGTGGCCCCATGACACAGGCGCCCTGGATGGAGGGCAGTTCCTGGGTTTAGCTAGCCAACATAGGCGCCCCCATGACCTAGGCGCCCTGGACCACACAGGCGCATGGGAAGAGGTTCTTATCAGCATCGCGAAGTACGCGATTATGGATGGATTTTTGACCGTATAGAGGTGCCCCAAAGGCTCTAGGGCGCCCTGGATGATGCTATAAAATGGGCATCAACCCCTCAACTTATGACAACACTTGTAACATCATTCTATGCATTTTGAGCAAAGAAAAAGTGCTAATGTCGAAGCTCTGCGACCAAGGAGGCTCCAGGAGAATGTGCGGCGCACTTTGGACTTCCGGATTGGCCTGATCGACTTTTGTTTGGTTCGATTTTATTTTACAAGTTCGTATTTTTAGTTATATCTTTTGCTTGTAAACTTGAACTGTAAGATGGATTTTTCTGCCTTTGATAATTCTGGAAAGGAGACTATTAGTGGGCGGGCACTACCCCTGATTAGGCCTTGGATGCACTAACCCTGGGGGGTTGGGAACCAAGTAAAAACCCGCGTATCTTCTGTGTTGTGTCTTTCGTTTGTTTTATTATTTTCCACTGTGCTACTAACTCTTTGACTAGAACTAATGAACGAACATCGAGGTTTTCGACAAAACGTTCAAGTCGATATTCACCCCCCCTCTATCGACGGCAACGATCCTACAGAAATGCTTCTCCGATAATAACGTGCCTGTATTTTATTTCGATTAAAGTTGCTGGTATTCCTTTCTGTACTTGTACTTAAACATTGCATATTTGTACTCATTTGTGACTTATAGAATTATCCAAAGTAAATGGTCATGGACCATGGGCCTTCGAGTAGGAGCCATCACAGACCCCGAACCAAGTAAAAATAAATAGAATTAGCGATTATTTTTCTTGTGTTCTCTTTTTCATTACGTAACTTGTCTAAATCCGAAGATTTTTTCGAATGTGATATTCACCCCCCCTCTATCGCTCTCTACGATCCTACAATTGGTTTTAAAGCGGGGTTTGCTCAGATTCAGTGAAATCACTATTTGAGCCATTTATTTTGAATTTTTGCTTTTCGAAGTAATTAGAAACGGTATTGTTACCTCTTTCTGGTATTTATCTTGCTCGTAAATTGTTTATTTCTCGAAGTTGGTGCAACATCACTCAAGATTTCTTTTACTTGTATTTTTTCTAGCACTACTAATCTAAGGCCTAGATCTGATATTTGACAAAATAACAAGGTTTGATTAGTTAGAACAAGGGTTAGTCATACAGGACTTGATGTTTAGCAGAGAACCTAGGGATGGTTAGTTTGACTAAGAGATAGTTAGAACAAGGGTTAGTCAAACAGGATCTAATGTTTGGCAGAGAACCCAAGGTTGGTATGTTTGACCAAGAGATAAGTCAAACAGGACTTGATGTTTGGCGGACTAAGCCAAACAAGACTTGATGTTTGGTAGAAAGAAGTCTAGTCAGGATTAAGATAACTAGAAAAGAAGTCCTTATCAAGGCACGAAGTCCTGGCCAAGGGTTGGGCAGCGAAGTCCTAGTTTAGGGAATTGGGCATGAAGTCTTGACCTACAGGGTTGAGCACAAAGACTTAGTCTAGGGGATCGAGCAGAAGACTTTACAGAGTGGGGGTCACGGATAGGAGTCGAGACGGGTCGAGGTCGAATGTCGTCAAGTTCCAGGTTCTCGTAGGCCAAGCAAAAGTCCTGGTCGGGGATCAAGTAATGAAGACTTGGTCTGAGGGACCGAGAAGAAGACTTTGCCGAGCAGGGATCGCGGATAGGAGTCGAGACATGTTGAGGTCGAACGTTGTCGAGTTCCTGATTCTCAGAGGTCGAGCAAAATTCCAATCGGAGGTCCCGATTAGCAAACTTCTCCAGATTGGAGTGGGAGAGGATGTATTCCGCGGGAAAGGGAGTAGTAGGTGTTGGTTCAACCTAGGATTTCAATTGAAATCCAAAATCAAAATCAAAATCAGACAGCTCTGGCTGTCAATCATTAAGGCTAAGGATTATTTGTTTTATCTTGTGTTTGTTTGTCTTGCAGGAACCTGAGTTGGAGGCAAGGTAGGAGAGCAAACGCAAGAAAACAAGAAACCTGGGAAAGGGATCCCAGGTACCTGAATGACTCCCAGGCACCTGAATAGCTCCCAAGCGCTTGTGATACATGCCTTATCTCTGCACCGAGTATGCTAGTTTGGATCAAGTTTTAACCCCGACTAGGGCGCCTGAATGTCCTTTAAGGTGCCTGAATAAGTG
This sequence comes from Boesenbergia rotunda, assembly GCA_024364735.1. Lineage (NCBI taxonomy): Eukaryota > Viridiplantae > Streptophyta > Magnoliopsida > Zingiberales > Zingiberaceae > Boesenbergia > Boesenbergia rotunda. The sequence continues at coordinate 31,499 of JAGFNQ010008014.1, forward strand.
CTATATAAAGGGGTTGAGTGCAGCAGTTCAGATCATCAATTTACACATCCGCTCGCTCATTCTGTGCAAAGGAAAAGTACTGAGATGAAACTTTGCGACCTAGGAGGCTCCAGGAGGAATTGCGCGACGCTTTGGAGATCCAGATAGGTTGGGATTGTCATCTTCTGTTTGGTTTGCATTTAGTTTGTATTTCTTTATCATTATTTTGATTGTACACTCAACTGTAAGACGGGTTTCTTCGCCTCCAGAAATTTCGGAAAAGAGACCACTAGTGGGCGAGCGCTACCCGTAATTAGGCCTTCGATGTGCTAACCCTGGGGGTTGGGAACCAAGTAAATGCCGTGAGTTCTTGTTGTGTTCACTTTTACATTTATTATTCCACTTCTACTAACCACTCTGATATTAAGCGAACAATCAATGAAGATCCGATGATAAACTGACTCTATCGATGCTACCGGTCCTACAATTAGTATCAGAGCGAGGTTGGCTCTGATCTAACCCACCGTCAAAGGAGCAAGAAGGCCAGGAATTAAGGGAGAGTCATGGGTGAAAGAGGTATTTTTATTTTATAATATCTAATTTTATGTTTCATATAATTTGTTTCAAGTGCAGTGAGAGAGGACTCTACAAAAATAAGTGTCCTACTCGTAAGACTCGTGCGTCACCATTGGCAACAACGGAGGTAACAGCACCAGGAGCCCTGAGGGACAAAAGCCACATCATGTGCTTCAAGTGCCAAAACTATGGGCATTACAAGAACCAGTGTCCGGACTAGAGGATCAGCAGATCAATAATGCCAAGAAATGCGACAAAGGTAAAATCGGTACTAAACTTTAATTTATGCAAAATTACTTTTCAAATTCCTGCAATGCTACATAACTTTCCTGGTAATTTAGATAATAATGTTGATTTTTCTGTCAAATTAGATTATTTGCATGAGAAATTAGAAATATTACATGATAGTTCTAACACTAATGATCTAAATAATATCAAAATTATCAAAATTAATTCTGTAATTTTTTCAATTAATGTTGCACTATCAAGAATTAATTCTGAGATTTTATCACATAAGTCATTAGATAATCTGAAAACTTTGTTTAATAATTTTATTAATTCTGAAAATATTTTATTAATCCTGAAAATAATTTTATTAATATTGAAAATACTTTTAATAACTCTGAAGATAATAATTAAACCTTAATTAATAATTCTGAAGATAATAAACAAACCTTAATTAATAATCAAAATAATTCTAATAATTTTGAAGATAATTATGAATCCTTAATTAATTATTCTACATATTTTAAAAATAATGATACAACCATAACTAGTAATTCTGAAAATTATTCTACTTATTTTGAAGATAATGATACAACTTTTTCTTTAGAACATGATTCTGAGGATGAAGAAGAATTTATTAAAATTGAAGTTATAATTAAAAAAGCTTATAAGAATTCAAATAAAACAGAAGTACTAAAAAAAATAATAAATTTAAAAATAAAGAAATATTAGATGAATCAGAATTCTTTGAATTAATGAAGATGATGCAATTAGATCCAAAATTAATATTCAAATCTTAAAACATCAATTTTAATTAATCCAATTCTTAAATCCAAATTAAACCTAAAATTTAAATTAATTACCTTCAATTAAATCATAATTCAAATCTTAAAAACTTAAATCTTAATTAATTCAGTCCTTAATTCAAAATTCAAATCCATGAACTAAATTTAAATTAATTTCCTTCAATTATGAAACTAATAAAATACTATCCAACTAGAACAATCAACTGAATAACAATAAATATATCAAAGTGGATTGGCATATTCGCGGGTTCACACGTTCTTTATCAAATCGAGAATTTGATACTTTATTTGAAATAAAATTAAATTGCTTCGACTTCATTGACACATGCATAACTGTCATGCTCATGCATTTGTTTATGTTTTTCTTCTATATACCTGTCATGTCATTCATACTAGTTTATTTCTTGCTTAATCTAGAATGGCTAGATAGGAATAAAATTGGTTAACACTTGCCTAATCTAGAACCTGCTTACCTTACAGACCAGTCTACAACAGGGTGGGGAGATGATAGTACGTTAGGGAAGCTTGGTTTGGGAAGTCAGGGAGGGTAAGGAGTACCCGACATGGTCAACCTAGCTAAGTCGAACTAGCCGAAACTACCTCGTCACATCCTAGACTAGTTATGCCAAAGTTTCTTAAAATGTAAATTGAAAGTATCATTTCTTTAAAAGGCTTTATTTAAGGAAAGGGTCGTTATTCTGATAACCAAGAAGGCCCCTATGCGTCACCAAGACCTGAAAGCCAATTATTGAAATTTACTTTTAAGTTACTAATTGTTAAGCTTGAATCTAACTCAAGGTCAATCTATAAAATTAAATTGAGAAACATTATTTAAGCATCTCACAACACCCATAAGGCAACCATGCTTGTTTCTACTGCGACACTTAGAATGGGTTAGATGATAGGACTAATCAATTGATAAATGTTTTCAAAATAGTTTTTCAAAAATCCTTAGAATATTTTCTTAAAGAACTATTTTAAAAATAGTGACTAAACATAATAATGTTTTAATGAATTTCATGCATGATTGTGTATACTTATAAATAGATTCCAAAAATTATATATCTATTTCAAAATTGTTTGACCTACACTTAGTCATATACCTTCTAAGTCAACACTAAAATCTCTTAAGACACTTACGTAGAGGTCCTTGTAGCTAACAAGGATAGCCTGAAGGTGGCAGGTTCAGGGAAAGTCAGTGTTTATCATGTTCTTAAACATTTCTGTTGAAAAATTTATTTTTGAAAAACTATTCTTTCCAAAAAAAAATTATTATCTCTTTCAAAATGATTTTTTATTTGAAAAATTATTTTTACAAAAGTATTACATCAAAAATTTATGTCCTTCAAAATATTTTTCAAAAAATATTCCTTTAAAAATTTATGCCTTTCAAAATGTTTTTCAAAAAATACTTCTTCAAAATTGTTATATTTTTCTAAAAATGCTTTAATTACTCTTATGATTTGGATAAACTCTAAAGACTCATAGGAAGTTTTTCTTATAATCTGCTATGATCCCTAAGCATGTGTTAGGCTTAGGGGGCGTCTTAATCAAAGGAACAATTCAAGTTTTGATTACTTTGAACTTAAAAGATATATATATTTTGTAATTCTTTTCGTTTGAATCGAACCCTAAGACTTAGAGGAAGTTTAACTTGTGGTCAACAAACTTCCTAGGACTGTGTCTGATTTGGGGGGAGATTCATATTAAAAGAACCATTAGAAGTTTTCAAAAAATACTATCTTTTCAAAAACACTATATTTGTGAAAATACAATACTCTCATTTTTTTATTTTTTTCTCGAACATCTTTGAATATCTTTACAAAATTGATTGAGTTTGTCAAAATCTTCAAGACACATAGGAATGCTTTTCTTGTAGTTAACAAGATTTTCTAGGATTGTGTCAGATTAGGGAGACATTCAAACCATGAAATTTATTAATTTCAAAAATTAAATACAAATATTGAAAATACTTTATCTTGATTGGAAAATCTCTAAGACACATAGAAATTTTTCTTGTGGTCAACAAGATTCCTTGGATTGTGTCAGCAGATTAATGGAAATTCAAATCAATAAAGTACTTATTTTTTTTTTCAAATTTTACTCAAGTACTTAGTGTTCTCTAAAATATTTTCTGAAAAAGCTACTTGAGTTATAAAATAAAAAAAGGGGGAGGATTTTTGAAAATTATGTTTTCAAAAATAATTATAAATACTTTCAAAAATTGTATTGTTGGTGCAAATGTTAAGTTAAAATCTTTATTATTGCCTTATAATTCTTTTTGATGTGTGTCAAAGGGGGACAAAGTACCTTAAGTTAGATTTTTTTTCGATTTCTCCTAAGTATTGACCTAAAACCCTTAGACCAAAATCTAACTTAAGATTATTGTCAAACATCAAAAAGGGAGAGATGTTGGTACAAAGAGCATCAGTTATAAATAGTCAACCTCTAGTGTTTCGATGTTTGACAATATACTAAGGTATGGTCAAATATCAAGGGTTAAGCTAAACAGGACTTGATGTTTGGTAGGGTAAACCCAAGCTTGATCAGGTTGACTAAAGGGTTAGCCAAACAAGAACTGATGTTTGACAGTGTGATCAAACCTAGATCTAATATGTTTAACAAAATACCAACGTTTGATCAGTTAGAACAAGGGTTAGTCAAACATGATTTGATGTTTGGCAGAGAACCCAGGGATGGTCAGTTTGACCAAGAGATAGTTAGAACAAGGGTTAGTCAAATAGGATATGATGGTTGGTAGAGAACCCAGGGTTGGTCAGTTTAACCAAGAGATAAGCCAAACAAGACTTGATGTTTGGCAAAGTAATAGAACACATTTGTACTAAGTCAAACAGGACTTGATGTTTAGCAGAAAGAAGTCTAGTTAGGATTAAGTTGACTAACAAAGAAGTCCTTATCAAGACACGAAGTCCTAGTTCGGGGAATTGGGCATGAAGTCTTGACCTACAGGGTTGAGCATGAAGACTTGGTCCGGTGGATCGAGCAAAAGACATTGCCGAGTGGGGATAACGGACAGGAGTCGATACGGGTCAAGGCCAATCGTCGTAGAGTTTCGGGTTCTCGGAGGCTGAGCAAAAGTCATGGTCGGGGATTGGGGCAACGAAGACTTGACAAGTGAAGTCGAGCATGAAGACATCGTCCCGGGGACCGAGCAGAAGAGTTTGCCGAGGAGTCAAGATGGGTCAAGGTTGAACGTCATCGAGTTCTGAATTCTCGGAGGCCGAGCAAAAGTCCAACTGGAGGTCCCGGTTAGCAAACTTCTCCAGATTAGAGTAGCCGAGGATGCGCTCCCCGGGAAAGGGAACAGTAGGCATCAGCTTGACCTAGGATTTTATTTGAAATCCAAAGTCAAAACCAGATAGCTCTAGCTGTCAATCATTAAAGCTAAGGATTATTTGTTTTGTCTTGTGTTTGTTTGTCTTTAAGGAACTTGGAGTTGGAGGCACGATAGGAGAGCAAACACAAGAAAACAAGAAACCTGGGAAAGGGATCCCAGGTACCTGAATGACTCCTAGGCGCCTGAATAGCTCCCAGGCGCCTGGGATGCAGGCCTTATCTTTGCATCGAGTACGCTAGTTCGGATCAAGTTTTGACCGCGACTACGGTGCCTGAATGGTCTTTCAGGTGCTTGAATAAGTGCTATATAAAGGGGTCGACTGCAGCAGTTCTGATCATCAACTTACACATCCACTCGCTCATTTTGTGCTAAGGAAAAGTGCTGAGACAATGATCTATGACCAAGGAGGCTCTACGAGGAAGTGTGCGATGCTTCGGAGTTCCAGATCGGTCGGGATTATCGTCTTCTATTTGGTTTGCATTTAGTTTGTAATTCTTTATCATTATTTTGATTGTACTCTCAACTGTAAGATGGGTTTCTCTGCCTCCAAAAATTCAGAAAAGGAGACCACTAGTGGACGGGCGCTACCCGTAATTAGGCCTTGGAAGTACTGACCCTAGGGGGTTGGGAACCAAGTAAATCCCGCGAGTTCTTGTTATGTTTGCTTTTACTTTTATTATTCCGCTGCTACTAACCACTCTGATATTAAGCGAACAATCAACGAAGATCCGACGATAAACTAATGAGTCGATATTCACACCCCCCCTCTATCGACACCTCCAGTCCTACATTATCTATCTCGTAAGTTGGCTAAATCGAACGTCCGGTCAAGTCCCTCCAAAAGGATGTAAAAACCGTTAAGGAGGAGGCTTACTCAAGTTCTTTGACTGAGATCGTTCAGGAATGAACCTCTACTCATGTCCAACAACATGAGGAAGAGAATTCCTCTCTGAAAACTCAAGTCAAGGAACTTAGAGTAACCCTAGAGTCGTTCACTTTGGGTTCCAAAAATCTTGATATAACTTGTGGAAAGCAAAAGGTCATTCTTAACCAATCTGGACTTGGGTATAGAACCAACACACATTATAGATCTTCTTTTCTATTGTGAACCATATTAGCACCTATGTCCAAGCATGGGGCCCCAAACTATGCTTTAAAAATCAAGCTGGACCAAACCACTATTGGATCCCTAAGGATCAAATTCATTAACTTGATAGACCATATCGAGGCTTTAATCCAGAGGAGCCAATATATAGATAATTTATATTATTAGATGATCCTTTGCATGCCTATTAAATTGTTTGATTGCTTGTTTACTTATTTATTCTACAAATTGTCATGCTTAGGACTATAAATCGTTAAGTAAGGACTTGACTTAATTGAAACTTGCACAACCTAGTATTAGTGTGGGGTGAACTGATAGTACATTAGGAAAGCCTATTTAAGGAGTCAGGTAGGGAAAGAAGTACCTTATTTAATCTTTTTAGCTTGGTGGAACTAGCTGAAGCTACCTCGCCATATCCTTGACTAGTTGACCAGGGTTTTCAAAGAGGAAATTAGAAATATATTTCTTTAAAAGGCTTTATCTAGGAAAAGGTCGTTGTTATGATATTCAAGAAGTCCCCTGTGCCTCACTAAGACCTGGAAACCAATTATTGAAATGTATTTTTAAATTACTACTTGTTAAACCTGAATCTAACTCATGGTTTAATCAAATCCTAAATTTCACATAAAATCAAAAGAAAAAAATTTTACACATCTCACATAATAGATAAGATTTTCTTGTTTTATCACTTAGAAATGAATGACATGTTTAGGACTTAAAAGGATTAATCCAACCCAACCAACTCAACAAACCTAATTAATTTCACCTACAAGTTATTAAACCTAATTTAAAATTTTACATTTATTCTAACTTAAAATTCCTACAATAATTTAATTCTTAAAATCCAACTTAATATTCAAAATGTAACGCCCCAAAATTTCCATTCTTAGTTCTTAAAGTCCTTAGAATTATTTAAAAATGGTTTAGAAATATTCTAGATATTTTTAGGAATTTTTAGAATATTTTTATGGAATTTTCCGAGTCCGTTTGGTATTTTAGAAAAAGGAGAAAGAAATAAAAAAAAAGGAAAAAAATTAAAGGGGCAGCTGGGGGGATTGAACCCGCGACCACAGGGAGGAAGGGAAGCCAGCGAACCAGCTGGGCTAGGTATCAAGCACAGAAAAAGAAGGAGAGAAATTATGTTATCGTTGAGTTAGGCTTTTTCATGAAAGGGTATATCAACTCCCGCTTAAGTCGCGTGAAGCCGATTAGGTTTTCGGGAGGAAGACAGAGGAGGCGCGTGGGGAGGGCTGCGAAACCAAAGGAAAATCAAAGGATCTCTTCCTTCTTCTTCTTCCTCTTGAGTAGAAGCATCTAGGGTTCCTTCCTAGGGCTAAAGGTGGAAGCTTTTCACAAGAAGGAGGGGAAAGGATTTCGTAGGGAGTTTTTCTCCCTGTTTTTGTGAGTTTTTCTTCAAGAACGATGTAAGTAAATCGCTCACCTGCAATAGGAGTAGTTTCGTTTCGAAATTCTCATTGTAGAACCCTAGTTTTCGAAAAGTAGAAGCATGGTGAAGAGAATTTTGCTATTCTATGTTTTAGCTATTAAAATTGCATGTTTTATCATGTTAGAAATTCAATTTGTTTGTATTGAATGTATGTAGGCCAAGCATGATGAGTTTTCATACTTATGAAAAGACCTAAAAGTGAATTTGAGTTAAGAAGCACACAAGGTGCTCGATGGAAAGTTAAAGTGAGAAAAGTAAAGGTTTTTAGCATGCAAATATATGCAAAAACAAGTAAAGTGATAAGTTTAAGTATGGTAGTAAGAAAAGTATTTTATTTTGAGAAAGAGACATGTACCGGGCAAATGTAAGGCCCATCGAAAGTTAGAAAGTAAAGTTCTAATAGGGTGCGGTGGCTAGCTACCTCGCAACCTATTAGAAAAGCGCGCAGTTGGTACACTGATACCATGGTACAATGTCAAGGCCTAAAGAGAAAGTTGATTATTTATTTTCAAGTATATAAGTATGATCAAGTAGTTTCTTTTTTTGAGAAAGTGTTTAATTATTATATGTGTACCTTGATACAATGCAAGCATGATAAAGTAGTTCAAGTAGTAAGCATGGTTAGTTGTGTACTTTGATACATTAACAAGCATGATAAAGTGTTTCAAGTTGTAAGCATGTTTAGTTGTAAGTTTTGAAGTAAGTAAAGTTTTAAATCATTCTTCGAAATGAGCATATTTAGTATTGACATCATGATTTTGTGAGTAGGGATTTACTTACTAAGCATTGTGCTTATTAGTTGCATTTTCCTTCTATTGCAGATAAAGGAAAAGAGAAAGCGTAAGTTGGGAGGCGACAGGACTTGCATTGATGTTCAGAGGAGGTGGAACCGGGGTAAAAGATCCGTTGGGTTGAGTATGAGTAGAGTTGGGTATTTAGAAACATTTAATTTTATGTTTTGAATAGTAAAGAGTGAACCAATGTGTTTAATTTCCGCATAGAGTAAGAAGTTGATACAACTTGAAGATGTTTACTTATGTTTTTCCATATGCTTGGTTAGTTTGGTTAAGTTCCGTATTAGTTTCAATTTCAAGAGTTTGGATTGGTTTTGAGTTGCCAATGTGCCAAATAAACTAGTATATATGATAGATTTGAAGTTATATCTTAATGTGAAGTGATAGTATGTGATTTGTGGATGTTTGAAAGGGATTTTCAGGTCTGAAATTTGCAGTTTCAGGCGTGCCAGTCGACTGGCTCAGATACCAGTCGACTGCTATATCGAACAGAACCTTCTGTTCGATATGGCAGTCGACTGCTATTATATCAGTCGACTGACACCAGTCGACTGATATAATAGCAGTCGACTGGTACCATTAAAGAAAAACTGTGTAGAGCAGCTGGTTAGTGCTTTAGTGTTACAACTAAGAGGTCTAGGGGTCAAATCCTGGCAAAGCAAATAAAATGAAAGTTGTTTTGTTTTTTTTTTAAAAAAAAAAAAGAAGGAAGAAAAAAAAAATTTCAGAACAAGTTAAGGGGACTCAAGTAGGTGTAGCCTAAGGCTAAGGATAAGGTAAAGTTAAGGTCCAGTAAATGTGGCGCCCGCCTTAAGAGAGAAAGTTAAGAGAAGTCGGGTCGTCACAGAGTGGTATCAGAGCAGGTCTCCACCCTTCCGCCACACTGACATCAAGCATCAATCTTGCCGCCTGCCAAGTAAGAAGTTCATATGTTATAGTTTTGCATGCTTTTCATTATTGACTGCTAGTATCAGTAAGTGCATGATGAAGAAGTTCATATGTTATAGTTTTCCATGCTTTTCATTATTGACTGCTAGTATCAGTAAGTGCATGATGAAGAAGTTCATATGTTGTAGTTTTGTATACTTTCCATTTTTGACTGCTAGTATCAGTAAGTGAAAGATGATAAGGAAGTACGTTAGTATTATTATATACTAATATGTGCATGGAGATAATGAAGTAAGTTAGTAAGGAAGTATGTTAGTATTATTATATACTAATATGTGCATGGAGATAATGAAGTAAGTTAGTAAGGAAGTATGTTAGCTTTATTATATGCTATTATGTGCATGATCAGTATATGCTATATGAGTAAGATGACATGATATGATATATCATGATATGAGTATGATGATAGTGAAGTAAGTTAGTAAGAGATAATGAGCTTTTATTTTCTTTATGATATAAAGTAAAAGAATGTCAAGAGGACGTCCTAGATGATATAAAGTAAGAGAATGTTAGGAGGAAGTCCTAGAAAGGCCCAAAATGAGGAGCATGCTCCTAGAGGGCAAGAGGTAGAGTCTATACCACCACCAAATCTCTTAGAGGTGGCGGCGCAGCTACAAAGACAGTTAGCAGAGTAGCAGCAAGTTATTGCCACCATTATAGCTAACCAGTAGGCCACTCCTGTTACCCCGTTGGTGGCGAATGTAGTGGCACCAGTTGTGACCAAAGACCCATCGGTTATTTCTGTAATCCCGGCAAGGGGAGTAAGGCAAGAAGCGTACCTCATCAAGTGGAAGAAACTGAAGCCAGGGAACTTTCCAGGCATAAGCAAACCATGGGATGCTTAAGCATGGTTCAAAATGTTGGAAAGAATAGTAGGGCTACTGGACTGGCATGAGGTAGAGAAGATAAAGTGTGCATCTTTCTGCCTTATGGGAGATGCTAGAATATAGTGGGAGAGAGTCAAGGCCAAGAGAAATGTCAGCCAGATGACATGGGCCGACTTCGAGACTGAGTTCTTCGAAGAATACTTTCACATGCAAGTAACCAACAAGCATTATGATGAATTCACGGAGTTCAGACAAGGAGAACTATCCGTGGATGAAGCAGTGAAGATATTTAAGTGGTTAGCTCATCTGTGCCCAGAGCTAGTTAGCACAGAAAAAGAGATAGTTAGGCTAATGCTCAAGATGTTAAGGCCTGAGATAGCGTTAAAGGGGGCTAGCGGTGTTAAGAGGCCGCAAACCTCCGAAGAACTAATAAGTAGTGCTTTGATCACTGAGCACTACTTAAACAGTATAAAGGCCACCAGAAAGGTTGAACGATGAAGTTCTTAACAACCTTACCGTCAGGGGAAGTAATGGCCTCTACTCAGAGGCTAAGGGCAGTACCAATCTGGATTTCCAACCGAGAGCTCTACAGTGACTTGATAGTCCTTGAGATGAAGGATTATGATGTCATTTTAGGGATGGATTTCTTGAGCAAGTACAGTGCTTCTATAGACTGTCGCAAGAGAAAAGTCAAGTTCACACCAGAAGCAGAACCTTCATTGAGTTTATTGGAGACCCAAGGAGAAAGACAAAGAGGTTCCTATCTACCTTGCAAGCTCAGAGAATGTTAGAGAATGGGTGCTCTGGTTTTCTAGCTCATATAGTGGATGCAAGTCAAGGAGAAGGGTTGAGAAGAGAAGAAGTGAGGGTAGTCTGTGACTATCCTGAAGTGTTTCCTGAAGAGTTACCAGGACTCCCTCCCAAACGGGAAATTGAGTTTGAAATTGAGTTGGCCCCAGGAACCAACCCAATTTCGAAGGCACCTTATTGCATGGCGCCAGCAGAACTGAAAGAATTACAAGAACAATTGCAAGAGCTGCTTGACAAGGGTTTCATCCGCCCTAGTCATTCACCTTGGGGAGCTCCTATACTGTTTGTCAAGAAGAAAGATGGATTGATGCGAATGTGCATAGATTATCGAGCTTTGAATAAGGTAACCATCAAGAACAGATATCCTTTGCCAAGGATAGATGATTTATTTGATCAGCTGAAGGGAGCCACAGTGTTCTCTAAGATAGATCTGCGATCAGGTTACTATCAGCTCAGAGTGAAGGAGAGTGATGTGCCAAAGACTGCTTTCAGTACAAGATATGGGCACTATGAGTTTGTGGTCATGCCCTTTGGAGTGACAAACGCCCCTGCGACGTTTATGGATCTAATGAATAGAGTATTCAAGGATTTTCTGGACAAGTTCGTTATTGTCTTCATTGATGATATCCTAGTGTATTCAAAGACTCAGCAAGAACATGAAGAACACCTGAAGATAGTGTTGCAAACCTTACACCAAAAGGAGTTGTACGCCAAATTCTCAAAGTGTGAGTTTTGGCTTGATCAGGTGGCCTTCCTAGGCCACATTAT
>JAGFNQ010008014.1:44612-102097 GCA_024364735.1 Boesenbergia rotunda
GAATTTCCGGAGGTGGAGAAAACCCGTCTTACAGTTTGAAATATAAGAACAAATATGAAGAATAATTATAACTTGTAAACTAAAAGCAAACCAAACAAAATCGATGATCCCGACCAATTTGGAACTCCGAAGCATCGCGGACTTCCTCCTGGAGCCTCCTCGATCGCAGAGCTTCGTCTTCACACTTTTTCTTCGCAGAGAGTGATTAAGCAGATGTGAAAGATGATGCTCCAACTGAGGCATTCGATCCCCTTATATAGTACCTATTCAGGGCCTAAAAGGCCATTCAAGCGTAGGGATAAGAAATGCCTCTCAGGCGCCCTAAAGCCCATTCAGGCGCCTGGGAGCACTTTTCCCAAGTATTTGCTTTCTTACGTCTGCTCTCCTATCTTGCCTCCAACTCTAGGTTCCTGCAAGACAAACAAACACAAGATAGAACAAATAATCCTAAGCCTTAGTTGTTTGACAGCTAGAGCTGTTTGGTTCTAACTTTTGGATTCCAACTATAATCCTAGGTCGAACCGACACCTACTGTTCCATTCTCCGAGGAACGCGTCTTTCACCTACTCCTATCTGGAGAAGCTACCTTTTGCCAATCGGGACCTCTAGTTGGACTTTTGCTAGGCCTCTGAGAACCCGGATCTCGAGACGTCTGACCCCGACGCATCTCTACTTTTGTCCACGATCCCGCTCGGCAAAGTCTTTTGCTCGGTCCCCCGAACCATGACTTCGTGCTCGGCCTCCGAGACTCCGTATCTCGAGACATCCAATCCTCGACTCGTCTCTACTTCTGTCCGTAGTCTTCGCTTGACAAAGACTTCATTGCCCGATCCCCGACCAGGACTTCGTGCCCAATTTCCTAACCAGGACTTCGTGCTCAGTCCCCGGACCAAGTCTTCTTCCCCAGCTTCACTCATCAGGACTTCATCCACCTAGCTTCACTCACTAGGACTCAGCTTCACTCACCAGTATTTCATACCTCGATAAGAACTTCTTTACTAGTCATCTTAATCCTGACTAGATTTCTTTCTTCCAAACTTCAGGTAAGTATACTCTCTCTGTCAAACCTCAAATCCAATTTGGCTTAATCCCTTAGTCAACTGACCAATCTTGAATTCTCATAACTCTTCCAAACATCAGGTCCTATTTTGCTGGCCCTTTGGTCAAACTGACCAACCCTGTACTATGCTTTCTGCCAAACATCAGGTCTTATTTGGCTGACCCTTTGGTTAAACTGATCAAACCTGAGTTTACCCTACTAAACATCAAGTCCTGTTTTGTTTAACCCTTAATCACTTTGACCAAGCCTTGGTATATTGTCAAACATAGAAACACCAAAGATTGACTGTTCATGTCTGATGCTTCAACACCACAACTTCTTGGGGCAGAGAAGCCTCTTACAAACTTGTAGAACTCAGAAAGAATGTGAAAACAGAAATAAATTTCGAGTACAATAAATTGCTGATTTGGAACTGAGCTTTGGGGACTATTTATAGCCTCAGTCAACTCTATCTGAATGCTGATGTGGCACAACAGGGGCACCCGAGTGCTTGGGGGCACCTGACATGTGGCTTGGAAGTTTATCGCTTTGCAACGTTGATAAATGGTTAGTTATGGATGATATTTACATTTAGGGCGCCTGTATGCATAGGAGCGCCCTGGTTCTCGGGTGCCCTAAAACATAGGGGCGCCCGGGTACTCGAGCGCCCTAAAGCATAGGGGCACCTAGGTACTCGAGCGCCCGAGTTGAGTTTGGTCAGCTCCTTGCTGACCAATTTTCCGACGGATCTTCTTGGGTGATTTCGATCCTTCCAAACTCGGGTTCACTCGAACCCTCCTTCGGCCTTCTCCTCGAGCGTGCTTCCGCCCGTCTTCTCGTCCCTCAGACGTTGCGCACGTCCTTGTCGCTTAACCGACGTACTCTTCCGTATACCTCCGCATCCCTCGGATGCATCGAGCTCGTTGGCTCCCTTCCCATGCCATCTTTCTCGACCACTGCATCTTCCGCTCGACTTCGTACGCTCCTATGCTCCTGCACACTTAGGCGCAAGAATCAAAACACAACAAGACCTAACTTAACTTGGTTGACTACATCAAAACCTACTATGGGTACTTACAGTTTTCCACCGGCCGCTAGGGTAAATCGGGAGCACTCACGGCGAGCGATCTAGAAGCCCAATATCCTAGGGTCTGTACTCCATTAGGAGGAAAAATTATTGTAAAATATATTGTAGCTGGGGATCGAACCGTAGATACCTCAGATGACGATTAGTCACCCTACCATTGTAACATAACCTCGGGGCTTAATGTTTCTATAATTCAGAAACTAAGTCTGAGTAGCCAATGATGAAAATGATTTTTTTTCATGGTTGAGTCAAACTAGTAGCTGACATGCATGGAAAGCAAAAGGAATTTTTGCTGCAGGATAACAGTCGAATCATAAGAACCACTCGACTAATTGTGATCAACTACTAGACACAAACAGATAGTAAGAAATGTTAGAGGATTGGAGATTATAAAAGGGGAGGTAGAGTCTTCAAGGCTGGCAAAAATAGGATTGGTTAAGTCTTACTAGACCTTCTCCCTTCTCTTGAAGACTTCATTTAATTCTTTCTATTCTTGTATTTGTTAAAAGGCTTATTCAGCTTCGATAGTTAACAGGGTTGTAAAACGATGGTGACTTTCCAGAGTGTTCCACGATGAATCGTAGATAGTAGAATAGGAGTTTGGGAGCTGCCGAATCATGTAAATCCTGTGTGCTCGCGATTGTGGTAAGCTTGCTTATATGTTTATTTTATTTTCATTGTGCTAATCGTGTTTAACCTGGTTAGTTGATAGCAAAACTATTCGATTAATACTTGCAAGTAAAGATTGCTATTCATTCTTCCTAGCTTGACCATCCAATCCTAATAATGAAGACCTTTGAAAGTTGGATTGAAAAAAAAATATTGAAGATGATGGTATAATGTACAAGCAGAATGTTAGATTTTGACACCTAAATGATCCAGCATGACATGTCCAATTTGAGTTCGTACATGATAAACTGATGATTAGTACGTGAGTATTGCCACATTGAAGTTTGTAAGTCAAAATCTAACAAAGCCAGTGATCTCATCCTCGCTACACGCTAGCCACAACATCTGAACTAGTAGCTCCTGTGATTTACTTCCTCTGTGCAGGGCCGACTCAAGCCTATTTAAAGCCCTAGACGAAAACAAAATTATATTTTTAACATAATTTAAAAAAAAATACTTATCGTTTTTTATTCGGACTTGCAACTGACAACTGACTTGGTCGAAAACAAATGTATTCAAAATTGTTTAAAAACTAAGAAAGATAAAAAAAATGTTTAATTACTCAAATGAAAAATGAAAATAACAACCCTTATAAAAAAGAATAAATGAAATGGGACAATAATAGAAAAAAAAATCATATTTTCATCCTCAACTCATCATCACCACAAATCACAAAAAATAAATAAATAAAAAATATATATACAAAATGATAAAACTCAATATAATTCTTAGAAAATGAAGATCGTAGCGAGATCAAATCAGCTATTATCAATTATTAAGAACTAAATAAGTCATTTTAGGTACAGAACAAAAGAAAAAATAAATTATATTTTTCGTCACCTAAACCAAAATAGTTGTAAATGAAAGAATAGAAACAAAAGCAAAATCAAAAAATTTATTTATGTAAATACATATAAATAAAAGTTAAACTTAATATCTATCAGGAAACAAAATGACAAAGATATCTAACTCACTATTGCTCAAAATAATTAAATCATCTATTTCGATCGAACATAATATGGATGAATCCTCAGCATTTGAACTTAATCAAGCAAAGAGTATAGTAGTACCAACCGGATCAATGTGACAGCGAGAGAAGTACAAAGAGGGGAAGCTAGTCAAGGAAGAAGGGGAACTAAAAAAAAAGACTAATATTTTTATTTTGTATTGTATGGATAAAAAAAATTTCTAATTCATGTTCTTACCAATCAGCAAAAAATAAATATAACAAGAGAAGGCTAAGGTTGAAATATATTGAAGAGGAATATATTAGATCTTATAAATAATATATATAATAAAAATTAAATTTAAAATATTAAAAAGAGAGCCCCTTATATTCTATCCATTGGAACCATAATAAGATTTTTATAAAATCTGTAGTTTTGACTAGAAAATAAAATACATAAATTTTTTATCAAGACTCTATACTTTTCCATTCCCATAAAAATATATAATAAAATATATATTTAATATATCAAAAATAATAAACCCTAATAAAAATTAAGGCCCTAGGCATAGACTTTAATGGCCTATGCCTAAAAGATTGCCCTATCTCCGTGTAGACTCTAGGATAAATTGACGGAGATGTTGAAGGAGAGTGAATTGCCTTACCTTGACTTGTCCAATCTGACATTTTGTTTTTTCAAAAGCTCGTTGATGCGTGGATCAATTTGTTGTGGGATCATTTAGAATCGATAGAGGGGGTGAATATCGATAAAATCTTTTTTGAAAAAAAAGAGTAATACGCAACGGAAAATTGCAAGACAATGCTAACTCGGTTTTCTTTTACTTGATTCAGAGTCTAGATAGGCTCCTACTCCAAGGCCCACGGTCCTTGACCGTTTACGTTGGGCAATTCTATATTTCGGAAAAGTATTACAAAGTTGATGTTCGAATATAGAATTTAAATACAGCAATTAATTAAAAATTATACCGACGACCGGAGAAGATTCGAAGATCGGAGCTGCGGGTCATCGTTGGCGCTTGAGACTTGAGCACGGAGCGTTTGGAGCAGAACACTTGAATGAATTCATTGGAAGCAGTTGTGTCTGGAAGCAAGGGGTGAACCCCTATTTATACAGGCTTCTAGGGCGCCTGTGTTGAAGGGGGAGCCTGACACGTGGCCCTTTCTACGCGAATCCTCATCCGTAGACTTGGCCAGTGCTTCTCCCCTCAACTGGAGTGCCTGAGTTGACTGGGCCGCTTGTATCAACACAGGAGCCTCATTTGCTGACATGGAGTCTTTGTTTTGAGACTGCTTGGAACACCCTTCATCCGGGGCGCCTGTCACCATACAAGCGCCTGATCATATAGGCGCCTAACTCCATTCAGGTGCCTGGGAAGAAGAACACTTCAACCTTTGTTCCTACAACCAGGGTTAGTTCCAAAACACAAACAATATATAAGTTATGTCCAGTTAACAGCCTGAGCTATCTTAGTTCTGACTTTGGGCTTCCAAAATGGAACCCTAGGTAGAACTGACGTCTAATGTTCCCTCCTACGGGGAACGCATCCTCGCCTACTCCTCTCAGGAGAGTTTACCTTTTTGCCAACCGGCTCCTCCGGTTGGACTTTTTCCCAATCCTCCGGATCAGGTCTTCATGCCCAGTTCGTGACCAAGACTTATTGCCCAACCCCCGGTCAGGTCTTCGGTGCCCAGCCCTCGGCCAAGACTTATTGCCCAATTCCTCGAATCAGGACTTCGTACCCAGTCCGCGACCAGGATTTATTGCCCAACCCAATGTCAGGACTTAGGCGCCCAACCCTCGGCCAGGACTTATTGCCCAATTCCTTGAATCAGGACTTCGTACCTAGTTTACCTAGGACTTTTCCTGCGCACTTCAATAAGTTCATTAGATCACAATAGCACTTTAACTTATGAACCCTTTGTCATTATCAAAACACAAGTTCGATCATGGTGCTTCCGGCACCAACAATCTCCCCCTTTTTGATTTATGGCAACCAGGTTCAAAAAGTTATGTTTAAAACATATAAAGCAAATGTATATAAAAAGAGCATGTTTATTCTAAGAAAACCACTTTTTGAAAAACCCATTTACTAAGCTACCCCTGAAATAGAAATTCTTCCCCTGAAGCTTTCAATGATATGCAGTTATTCAAAAAGACTAAGTGTTTAAATTTTGACCAAGTCTTTTGCAAAACAAAACAAAGCATTTGCACACTTACCAAGGTTTTCCACTTAAAAAATTATTGTGCACTTGAAATGATCTTTTCGCAAAAACATTTGCACTTAGAAAAAATTTAGAAAAAATTTTACTCTTAAAAGTCACTTAGTAAAATATTGCACTTAGAAAAATTTACTTAAACAAATTTGTGCATTTAGAAAAAAATTTCACTTAGAAAAATTTTATGCACTTAGAAAATTTTGCTTAGAACTATTTTGTGCACTTAGAAAAATTTTGCATAGAAAAAAATTTTGTACACTTAGAAAAATTTTCTTAGACAAATTTTGTACACTTAGAAAATTTAACTTAGAAAAATTTGTGCACTTAGAAAAATATTTTGCTTAGAAAAATTTTGCTCAGAAAAATTTTGTGCACTAAAAAAATCTGTACTTGAAACTTTAATGCACTTAAATTTAACTTGAAAATTTAACTTTACTTTTTGAAAAAAAATGAAAATTTTTACTCTTTTCCTTTCGTTCTCCCTTTGCCATATATATAAAAAAATGATAGAAAACCAATTGCAAATCAATTTTGAATCAGAGCCATTTAAAACAATTTTAAATACGTATTGAACCAACTCTAGTGAGCCCAAGCAATAAAAATCAAACAAATTAAACTAAACTTGTTCAGGCCCTATCTAACCCAGTTAGTTACTTACTAACTATTATATAATAGAAGCTTTCACTAGGGTTAGTCAAGTTAAGTGATCTGATCAAGTTATATTTTCTAAGCTTGAACACTTAACTTGATTATAGTTCAATTGTATTTATCGCCCCAACTACTCTAGATGCACTAACTTAAAGCATCTTGAGTCAAGGCATAGACCTAAGCATCTTAACCCAGTCTAGGTTATCAATCAAAGTATCCTAATGTTCTTGTAAGATGTTGGCTTCTAGATCTATAGGTGCATGCAATTCTAGGGTTAAAGTCTAGCTAAATCCGTTTGCGTAGAAACCCTAGTTTTAAAGGGGGTAATTTTTGAAAAATCTAAGTCGAAAAACAATTTTAAATTTCAAGACTTAAGAAAAAGATTTTCAAAGAAATATGAAAAAAATTTGAAAATATAAAAGATTTTTGAAAAAAAAATAGAACAATCCTATTCTACTAAGTACAACCCTAACAATATCAAGCAGATATTAAATCAAATATGAAGCAGATAAGTAAATAGGAGTAGTGAAAGTTAACAAGTCAACACAAGGATTAAATCAAGTGAAAAGCATAGTGTGAGTGAACAAGTCAGCCTTACAGAGTAGGGAAAGTTAGATACTCAGAAATACAACTCATGTCTAGGAAGATGGTTCAAAAAGGGCCGAGGTGCCATGGCCGAAACATAAACATCATCTCATCATGTCAGGCCTGGTTTGCATCGTGTTCAGCCTGAAGAGGTCATGTGCTCGACGTGGTGAGCCTCTATCTCCTCTGGAGACTGTGGACTCCGTCTCTAACCATGCCAAAGCGTTGTCCGCAGTCAGTGGTGGAGGCTCTCGCAAATGCTCCTCAATCTCATCAGCGAGATCGGCTACGTGACGTCCACTCGTCGTCCGTGTCGATCTGTCGTCGAGCACCTCGTCGTCTCCACGATAAAACCCTGGTGGCCGAGATGTCTTGGCCGCTAAAGAAAAGTTCCTAGCCCCTATCTCATCAAATTCGTCATCGTGATGACCTCCCCAGCGAGATGTCTGACCATGGTGATGAAGGAGGGAAGTGAGAATGTGACAGTAGGGCGTGCGTCTCGGAATGGGTGGATATGCTAGACGCGTAAATGATCGTCTGGAACATGTGAAGACCGATGTCTATGTCCAGTGGTGATCATCGCGTAGAGAAGGAAAGTGTGGAAAGGTCGCATAGCTCAACATCTCGAGTGGTCAATGGATGAATGCAGCAGACTAGGACTCTATAGAGAGTGTAATTTAAATGTTAGATCGACGGACTAAATTTTGTACCGTCGGATCTCTCGCATCTCCGAAAAAATAGGAATAGAGAGTGTCAAGGGTGATATGTGAATAGGGAGGATCGAAGGGTAGGTCTATCGGAGGATAACAGCAAAATGTGGACTGAGAAGGTCGTAGTCCAAGAAACCGGTTAAACAGAGTGGGTTGATAGTGAGTGGAATGGTCTGTACAGTGGTAGTGTAACAGAGGTGATCAAGTTTGACCAAGTTATTATAGAATTCAGCACATAAGTTCTGTTGACTGGATTGGTACAATATACAAGTTGGTCTAGCTGATAGAAGTTAATACATCTATAGCAACGGACAAGATGGATAAAAAAGCTTCTATTTAAATAATATGTCTTGATGGGTTTATAGGTGTATGTGCAAACTTATTGAATAAGGCTAATGTGGGAAACCTAGGTCTGGCTAGGCTCGGCCCCGAGGTCGGTTTCCGTAACTCGGCGTTTACTAAACAAGTAGAAAAACTATGCATTTAATTACTGAAATTAAATTGTAAAATCAACCGTAAAGCATAATTAAGTCATACCAGGGAGGCATTATGGAAATGGAGTGGTCGAGGGAGAGTGAACAACTCTAGGGTGCCTTAGAATTGAGGAGAGGATGAGAGAAGCTTGGTTTGGTGTGGTGAATGAGGCTTGTGGTGAAGGGTTTATAAAAGGTATTACGGGCGCCCGCGAGGGAACCCTGGGCACCCATGACAGGAATTGAGCCGCCCAAGTGCTTCTCGGGCGCCTAAGTTCAGTGTGTCCAGGCTTTTGGCAGGGTTGACTGCCTTGAATGTCGAAAAAGCTTGGGGCGCCCGTGTTGACCAAGTTTGACCGTATTGACCAGGTTTGACCAATCAATAATTAAACCAATCAAGTCCTAGATCTTAGTACAATTTCATTCAAGACTTAGTTTGATGAGTTATTTTTGACATCATTAAGGTTTCTCAAAGAAAAAAAATGAAGTGAATTTAATTTTTGAAAAATGTTGAGTGTAAAATAAAAAAAATGTTGTAGTGTTAAAAATGTAGAATTAATTTTTGAAAAAATGTTGAATTAATTTTAGAAAAATATTGAATTAATTGGTTTTAGAAAATGTAGATTTAATTTTGAAAAATGTTGGTTGGTTGAGTTGAACTACATTCTTAGGTCCTAGACATCTCACCCAATTCTAAGTGATAAAACAGGTTTCCTTATCTGTTTTGTAAGATGTATTAATTTTGTCTTTGAGTTAGTGTTAAATCTAAGATTTAATTAAAACTTATATTAGATTCAAATTTATCAAATAGTAATTTAAAAGTGAGTTTCGATAATTGGCTTCCAGGTCTTGGCGAGGCACAGAGGCCTTCTTTGGCCGTAGCCTTATTGGAGCAACAACCCTTTTCTTGACAAAGTCTTTTACCGAAAGTTCATTTTCAAATTACTTCTTGAGAAATTTTGGTCTAACTAGCTTAGGATTTGGTTCGGTAGCTTCGACTAGTTCCACCAGACTAAATAGACCAAGTAGGGTACACCTTACTCTATTTGACTTTTTAGAAGGGCTTCCCTAACGTACTATCATCTCACCTGCACATAATACTATGTTGTTCAAGTTTCAAGTAAGTCTTTTGTCCTTAACTAATCATTCCTAAGTCTAAGCATAATAAAATTGCAAAAATGGAATAGACAAGCAGCAAGCAATTATTTAAGAAAAAAAATCATCTAATTATAAAAATGGTTTTTATATTAGCTCCCCCTGGACTGAAGCCTCAATAAGGGTTAGGCAAGATATGAATCTTGTCCTTGGGGATCCAATATTGGTTTGGTCCAGCTTGTTTATTCAAACATAGCTTTGGGACTCATGCTTGGACTCGGGTTCTAGGTTGGTTCAATATGGAATAGTAAGACCGTTGTCGCGAGTTGGTTCGATAGACTAGTCTGGATCGATTTAGAACTGACTTCTATTTTCCAAGAATCATGTCAAGATTCTTGGAACCCGAAGTGAATCATTCTAACGCGACTCTGAGTTCCTTGACTTGAATTTTTAAGGAGGAATTCTCTTCCTCAAGCTTTTGAACTTGAGTTGAGTTTCCTTCTTGAACTGACTTGGTTAAGGAACTCGAGTTGACTTCCTCTTTCAGGAGTTTGACTTCCTGTCAGAGGGTTTCAACCTGGATGTTGGCTTTCACCAACTTGCATGACAAGTATGAAATTAGATCGTAAAGTTCAGATTCAGGATAACCTCTTACAGTGATCCGTCCGTCCTCCGAGATCGAGAGCTTTCCGGTGCCGACGTCTTCGTCCGGTTCTGATTCTGTTCCAGAGCCGATATCTTCCAAGGCGGTCAATGTGAGGAGATTTGAGTGCGGAGCTTCTTTTTCTTCTTCCGAGGATGATTCATCCCAGGTGGCTTGAAGTGCCTTCTTCTTCCGAGCCTTTTTGTTCTCCTTCAGGTTAGGGCACGCTGATCTAAAATGTCGCTTCTTGTTGCACTCGTAGCATGTTACGTTACCTTTGTTCTTCTGGCTCGTCGAGGGTTCAGATGGATCTTCCTTCTTCCGATTTGTCTTCTTTTTGTTCGTTTGATTTTTGAGCTCCATGTAGTAGTCAAGAGCTAACCGTACCAGTTTTGGACGATCTCCCTCATCGTCGTTAGACTCCGAATCTAAGTCTGACTCGGGTACTGGTTGTGGCTTCTGTTGGATCGTGAAAACCGATAGAGGGGGGGTGAATATCGGAAATCATTCTTTTTCGGAAAACTAAGAGTAAGTGCACAAGCGGAAATAAAGATAAGAGACACAGCACAAAGACACAGTGGTTTTTACTTGGTTCGGAGCCTGTGTCAACTCCTACTCCAAGGCCCACGGTCATTGACCGTTTAATTTGGGCAATTCTATATCAGGCGCAAATAGATTACAAAAAGTTATTACAGAATTTAGTACAGTAAACTTAAATAGCTCTTTTTACCGACGTCCGAGGAAGATCGACTTTTTCCGGAGCAGCAGGACGTCGTCGGCTCGAGTTGGGAGGATTCCGGGGTGAAGCGCGAGAGCAGAAGAGCGTGGAAGCTTTGTATGGAAGTTGTTGTTGAAGCTTGGGGTCGAGGGGTGCTATTTATAGCACCTAGGGCGCCCTGGACGTCGGGGGCGCCCTGCCACGTGTCAGCCGATCCGCACTTCGCTCGGTCAAGCTTTATCCCACCTAAATAGGGATGAGTTTTGACCTCTGGGGCGCCCTGGTCGCTGAGGGCGCCTTCATTGACGCGGTCTTCTCGGCTGGATAGAGTTGATCGGCCTTGCTGGCAAAGGCGCGAAGCGCCTTGGCACCTGAGGGCACCCTGGGCGCTCAGGGCGCCCTGGCTGCTGAGGGCACCCTGGATGCAGAGGGCGCCCCGGCCAGTGATTAGCCGAACTCCTTTTTGCCTTACTTGTTTCTTGTTCACTGTGGAGGCGCCCTAGACACTCAGGGCGCCCTACTCAGCTGCTGCCTCACTCCTTTGAGGCTCTCTGAGCTGCAGACACACGTTCCTTTGGTCCTGCATCCAGGGTTAGTCCGAAAACAAAATAAAGCATTAATTTATACAGCCTTAGCTGTCTTGGTTCTGACTTTGGTCTCCAAAATGGAGCCCTAGGTCGAACCGACGCCTACTGTTCCCTCGACGGGGAACGCATCCTCACCTACTCCTCTCGGGAGATTTTACCTGATGCCAACCGTTCCTCTGGTTGAACTTTTGCCTGACCGTCCTTTGTCAGGTCTTGGATGCCGAGCTGTCCTTCGCCCGGAGCCTAGCATTCCTTCGCTAGGGCTTGGATACTGGCTGTCCTTCGCCAGTTGCCTAGCAGTCCTTCGCTAGGGCTTCAGTCCCAGGCTGTCCTTCGCCTGGAGCCTAGCAGTCCTTCGCTAGGGCTTGATACTGGCAGTCCTTCGCCAGTTGCCTTGCAATCCTTCGCTAGGGCTTTCTTTCCTGGCATTCCTTTGCCAGTGCCTGGCATTCCTTTGCCAGTGCCTAGCAGTCCTTCGCTAGGGCTTTTCCTGCACACTTGATTAACTTGTTAGAAAACAAGAAGGACTTAACTTTTGAGCTATGTTGCCATTATCAAAACACAGGTTTGACTTAGGTGCATTCTGCACCAACAATCTCCCCCTTTTTGATTTATGGCAACCCTAGTTCAAAAAGTTAAGTTTTAAGCAAAACATGAAAAAAGTTTTAACTTTTGTTCCCTCCCCCTGGAAGGAATCTCCCCCTAGATTTTTCAAAAATTCGTGGGGTTTAAAAACTTTACTTGTAGTTAAAAACTTTTGAAAATGTTAGCTTAAGTAGGAATTTCAGTTTTTATACAGTTTTGAAAAACTTAAGCTTTAGAGTACTTAAGAAAAAATTTTGAAGGTTTGAGTAAGAATCTTGCAGCTAGAGTACTTAGCAACATTTTAAAACTTTTTAAGAAATTTTGAAACTAGAGTACTTAGGCAAAATTTTGAAAGCTTTAAGAACTTAAGTACTTCTTCAAAAAGTTTAAGCTTTTAACGAAAGGAAAAGTATGTTTTTTTTAACCTTTTTGAATAAAGGAAAATTTTTGAAAACTTTTGAAAGCTTAAGTATTTTTCAAGAAGTTTTTCAAGAAGTTTAAAAAAATTCTGATAGCTTAAGTAATAATTTTGAAGGACTTGAATACTTAGCAAAATAAGCTACAGTTTTGAAGGACTTGAATACTTAGCAAAATTTTGAAAGCTTAGGTTTAAAAAAACTTTTGAATACTTTTTGAATAAAGGATATAGCAAAATTTTGAAAGCTTTAGGTTTAAAAAACTTTTGAATACTTTTTGAATAAAGGATAGAGTACTTTCCTATCTCTCCCCCTTTGCCATATATCAAAACAAATAAATATAACCAAATCATAATTAGACTTAACTAAATCAATCAATTTTCTCTGTAGGGACCTGTCTAACCCAATTAGCTACTTACTAACTGTTATAAACAGTAGTTTTTGCTAGGGTTAGTCAAGTTAAGTGTTTCTGTTCAAGTTAGATTTTCTAAACTTGACACTTAACTTGATTGCTGTATAAGTTGTATTTAGTGCCCCAATTACTGCAGATGCACTGACTTAAAGCATCTTGAATTAAGGCAAAGACCTAAGCATCTTAACCCTTTCTAGGTTATCAATCAAAAGTACCCTAAGGTGCTTGTGAGATGCTGGCTTCTAAGTCTATAGGTGCATGCAGTTCTAGGGTAAGGGCCTAGGCTATGTCCATTTTCGAAAAAGCCCTAATTTTTAAAAGGGGTAGTTTTGAAATAAAAACTAAGTTGAAAAAAAATGAAAACTGATTTTGAAGTTAAGTAAAGCGGTTTTTCAAATTCTATTTTGAAAAAAAAACAAGTAGAATAGTAATAGTAGAAAGTGTAGTTAATCTATTCTACTGAACACAATCCTAACTGCAAAAAGGACAAGTACTCATAAACTGGTCAACAGAGAATAAAGCAGATGTTCAAGGTTCAACACAAGTCACATAGTCAAACACCAGTTAACCCTACTGAGTAAGGGTAGTCAAATAGGTACAATGCTAAGTGAATCTAAGATGAAGGACCGGGATGATCAAACGGGCCCGGCTGCCATGCATCAAATCGTGCCATCATCTCTATGTATCGTGCGTCAGCCACTTCTCGATCAGCTCGACGAGCTTCCATCTGCTCTAGGTGGTAGGCTTCGACCTCCTCTCGAAGACTCTGAACCTTTGTGTCTAAATGTGTCACTATCTGATAGAGTGTCGGTGGAGAGGGCTCGTCGATATGTGCTCGGGCTGCTGCGGCTACATCTGCGACATCGTACTCAACCTCCTCGTCCGAATCGATCTGGGGAGCTGCTCTCTGACGTCTCCAGGACAAAACCCCGGTACCGGACACCTCTATACCTGCTAGGGCGAAGTTTCTATAGCCTATTTCATCGTAGTCGGTCAGATCGGCCATTTCTCCCTCGGTAATGTTCCTACCATGGTAATGTAATAGGGATGTGATAATGTGGCAGTTGGGTGTGCGTACCCGCCCTTGTGTGGTCACACTGGATGCGTGTAGGATAGTGTGGAACATATGAAGTCCTATATCAATATCTAGCTGATGAATCAGGGCGTACAGGAGAAAGGTATGGAATGGTCGCATAGTGGTGACGTCCCTGGTGGATAATGGCAGAATGCATCGGACTAAGACCCTATATAGGGCGTAGTCCTGGACCTCTAAGTCGACTGACTGAAATCGTCTGGCCACTGGTTGCCTAAAGAAATATGAGTGTAATGTATCTAAGGTGATGTGAGAATAGGGAGCATCAAAGGGAGGCTCCCTAGGAGGATAACAACTGAAGGTGGACTACGAGGGTCGTAGTCCTAGAAATCGGTTCAGTAATGTTGGTGTGATAGTTAGGGGAATACCTTGAACCATGATGGAGAACATGAGATTATCCTGTCTAATGATATTATTGTAAAATTCTGCGCATAAGGAAGTATTGATTGGGTGGGTGCAGAATACGAGATTGTCGAGTTGGTAGTGGTTTATGACGTTCATAGATAGGGGACAGGATTGGGTGAAGAATAGCCTATTCAAGTAACTTGTCTTGATATGTTTATAGGTGGTACGAGAGAACTTATTGCACAATTCTAAATTGGGAAACCTAGGATCAGGACTAGGTTGAGTACCGGGTTCTGCCTGATTAGGTCGGCGTCTTCTAAGGAAGAATGTACACTTAAATAAAGTATGCATTTAATGAAAGACTTAAAAAGAAATTAACTTAATTACGATTTGTACCGGGTTGCTCGGGGAGGCATTGTTGAGAGCTTGAGAGTGTTGCTAGATCTCTTGGAAGATAGAGAGTTGAGGAGAAGGAGATTTGGGTGTGAAGAGGAAAAGGGGAATGGGATCCCTTTTATAGGCAGATTTGGGCGCCCTTTATCGGGAGGGCACCCTGTCTGTTGAGGGCGCCCTGCATGGGGAGGGCGCCCTGCGCAGGCCTGCACGTCGCTTTTTGGCAGCTTTCTGCCGTTTGAAGGACTGTGCGTAGGCGCCCTGCCTGACGAGGGCGCCTTGACCGGTCCTGCATCTGCCTTTTGGCAGCTTTCTGTGATTAAAGGCCTGTGGGAGGGCGCCCTCCACGACGAGGGCGCCTTTCATGCTTCTGCAGCTGCCATTTGGCAGCTTTTGACCAGTCTGGGGGCGCCCTAAAGCAATTGGGCGCCCTATGGGCTGTTTTGTCCCTAAAGGATTGATTTTGACCGGATTTGACCTAATTTTAAGTGTTTTGACCAAGGTTTGTCTATATTGTCCGAGGTTTGACTGCTTTGACTGTAGTTTGACTTCTTTGACCGTAGTTTGACTTCTTTGACCATAGTTTGACTATGTTTATCATTGGTTATGATTAGGATTTAACTATAATACAGGGAATCATAGTTGAGTTTTAATTTTACTGTCTCACCCAAATCTAGGGTTTTCAATCACGTTAGCCTTATGGTTTTCGTGAGACAGGTTTTGATAGTTAAGTTTATTTTGAAAATTTTGAAAACAATTAAATTAATTTTGAAATTTTCGAAAAGATGTTTAAATCTATACTTAACTGAAATTTTGTGTTAGATTCGAATTTGACAAAAATTAATTTGAATTTGAATTTCAAAAGTTGACTTCCAGGTCTTGGCGAGGCACTAGGCCTTCTTTGGCCGAAGCCTTATGGGATCATCCACCCTTTCCTTGACAAAGTCTTTTAATGAAATTTCATTTTCAAAATTAATCTTTGAAAAATTTCTGGTCTAACTAGTTTGAATTTTGGATCGGTAGCTTCGGCTAGTTCCGCCAGTCTAAAGAGACCAAGTGAACTTGATCTTATTAGAATTGGTTTCCCCAACGTACTATCATCTCACCTCCACCCAATACTATGTTGTCAAGTTTCAGTTAAGTTTGTTCAGTCCTTAACTAACCATTCCTAAATCTAAGCATGACAAATTGCAGGAATTTAAAATAAACAATCAAACAAGCAATTGCAATCAAGGATTAAAATTATTTATCTAATAATGAATATAGTTTTCAGTTTGGCTCCCCCTGGACTAAAGCCACGGTGATGGTTAGGCAAGATGTGAATCTTGTCCCTGGGGATCCAATACTGATTTGATCCAATCGGTTTGTTCAGGTATAGTTTAGGTACCCATGCCTGAATTTTACCTCTGGACTGATTCAGTACAGCTAAGTATAATCTTTGCCGGGATTTGGTTCTATAGCCCAATCCGGATCGATTTAGAACTGATTTCTGTTTTCCAAGGATCATGTCAAGACCCTTGGAACCAGATGTAAATCGTTCTAACGCTGATCTAAGATCCTTAACCTGAGTTTTCAGGGAGGAGTTCTCCTTTTCAAGTTTTTCAACTTGAGTAGGAGTTCCTTCCTGAACCTTCTCGATTAAGGGTTTAGAGTCAGCTCCCTCTTTCAGGAGTTTTACTTCCTGTCGGAGGGATTCGACTCGGAGTTTGGCTTTTGCCAAATCTCGAGAAAGAAAAGAAATTAATTCAGTTAATTGCTATCTATTAAAACCTGTTACCTTAATTTCTCCGTCCTCTGTAAAAGTTAGCTTGCCGTCGTCCTGTTCTGATTCTGACTCAGTTTCGACGTTTTCTGAGGCGGTCAGGGCTAGTAGGTTGGACTGGGGTGCCTCTTCTTCTTCTTCTGAGGAAGACTCGTCCCAGGTTGCTTGCAGTGCCTTCTTTTTTCTCGTCCTTTTTGTCTCCTTTAGGTTAGGGCACTCTGACTTGTAGTGGCCCTTTTTCTTGCACTCGTAGCAGGTCACATTAGGCTTGTTCGCTGGTTCAGCTGGTTCGTCCTTTCTTCGGCCGGTTCTCCGTGTGTTGACTTGATTTTTCAATTTTTTGTAGTAACTTCGGGCCAATCGGACCAGCTCAGATTGATCTGCTTCTTCATCTTCTGCGTCTGAATCAGAGTTGAGCTCGGGTTCAGATTGAGGTTTCTTTTTTGTCGCTTTTCCAGTTTTTCCTGCAAAAAAGGCAATACTCTTCTCGGCCATATTGCAGTTAGTCTGCTCATGAAGTTCTAACTCTGAAAATAATTCGTCTAATTTAATTTTGGAGAGATCCCTAGAGACCTTGTATGCATCTACCATAGATGCCCACAAGGTGTTTCTAGGGAAGGCGTTTAGAGCATACCTTATTAGGTCACGGTTTTCAACCTTGTGACCTATTGTGTGAAGACCGTTCATTACCTCTTGGATTCGTGCGTGGAGCTGGGCTGCTGTTTCGTTGTCCGCCATCTTGATAGTGTATAATTTGTTCAGGAGCAGATCCCTCTTGCTGATCCTGGTATCTGAAGTCCCTTCGTGCAGCTCGATCAATTTTGTCCATAGCTCCTTTGCACTGTTAAAGGGGCCCACGTGGTTCAGCTCTTCCTTTGTCAACCCGCATTGTAGGGTTTGTGTTGCTTTTGCATCGGCTTCTATCTTTCGCTTTAGGGTGTTGTCCCACTCCGAGTAGTTTTGAGGTAGTCCTTCGGCGTTTTTGGGGATCTCCAGACCGGACTGGATGATGATCCACATGTCCACCTGAGTTTTCAGGTGGACCTCCATACGACTTTTCCAGTAAGAAAAGTCTTCTCTACTGAAAAGTGGAGGTCTGGCGGTGCTGAATCCCTCTTGCATAGCCATTTAAGCTGAAAAAGAAAACTACTAGAAAAATGTCCCAAGACTTGGTCTTGGATTAGTAGTGCGGGATAAGGGAAATAAAATATCGAGGGGTGTTGCACCAACCTCGATTAACGAAAGAAATTCGAACGAAAAAAAATATTTAAAAATTCGAAAAAGAAAAAAAATTTAAGAAAATCCGAAAAGAAATTTTCAAACTGGTGGTTGCACCAAGTTTGAACTTCCCGCTCTGATACCACTTGTTGGATCGTGAAAACCGATAGAGGGGGGGTGAATATCGGAAATCATTCTTTTTCGGAAAACTAAGAGTGAGTGCATAGCGGAAATAAAGATAAGAGACACAGCACAAAGGCACAGTGGTTTTTACTTGGTTCGGAGCCTGTGTCGACTCCTACTCCAAGGCCCACGGTCGTTGACCATTTACTTTGGGCAATTCTATATCAGGCGCAAATAGTTTACAGAAAGTTATTACAGAATTTAGTACAGTAAACTTAAATAGCTCTTTTTACCGACGTCCGAGGAAGATCGACTTTTTCCGGAGCAGCAGGACGTCGTCGGCTCGAGTTGGGAGGATTCCGGGGTGAAGCGCGAGAGCAGAAGAGCGTGGAAGCTTTGTATGGCAGTTGTTGTTGAAGCTTGGGGTCGAGGGGTGCTATTTATAGCACCTAGGGCGCCCTGGACGTCGAGGGCGCCCTGCCACGTGTCAGCCGATCCGCACTTCGCTCGGTCAAGCTTTATCCCACCTAAATAGGGATGAGTTTTGACCTCTGGGGCGCCCTGGTCGCTGAGGGCGCCTTCATTGACACGGTCTTCTCGGCTGGATAGAGTTGATCGGCCTTGCTGGCAAAGGCGCGAAGCGCCTTGGCACCTGAGGGCGCCCTGGGCGCTCAGGGCGCCCTGGCTGCTGAGGGCGCCCTGGATGTAGAGGGCGCCCCGGCCAGTGGTTAGCCAAACTCCTTTTTGCCTTACTTGTTTCTTGTTCACCGTGGAGGCGCCCTAGACACTCAGGGCGCCCTACTCAGCTGCTGCCTCACTCCTTTGAGGCTCTCTGAGCTGCAGACACACGTTCCTTTGGTCCTGCATCCAGGGTTAGTCCGAAAACAAAATAAAGCATTAATTTATACAGCCTTAGCTGTCTTGGTTCTGACTTTGGTCTCCAAAATGGAGCCCTAGGTCGAACCGACGCCTATTGTTCCCTCGACGGGGAACGCGTCCTCACCTACTCCTCTCGGGAGATTTTACCTGATGTCAACCGTTCCTCTGGTTGGACTTTTGCCTGACCGTCCTTTGTCAGGTCTTGGATGCCGAGCTGTCCTTCGCCCGGAGCCTAGCATTCCTTCGCTAGGGCTTGGATACTGGCTGTCCTTCGCCAGTTGCCTAGCAGTCCTTCGCTAGGGCTTCAGTCCCAGGCTGTCCTTCGCCTGGAGCCTAGCAGTCCTTCGCTAGGGCTTGATACTGGCAGTCCTTCGCCAGTTGCCTTGCAATCCTTCGCTAGGGCTTTCTTTCCTGGCATTCCTTTGCCAGTGCCTAGCAGTCCTTCGCTAGGGCTTTTCCTGCACACTTGATTAACTTGTTAGAAAACAAGAAGGACTTAACTTTTGAGCTATGTTGCCATTATCAAAACACAGGTTTGACTTAGGTGCATTCTGCACCAACAGCTTCTTCTTCTATGATCTTCCTGGAGTTTTTCCTGCAACAAAAGCAATACTCTTCTCGACCAATGTAGCATTAGTTTGCTCATATAATTCTAATTCAGAAAATAACTCATCTAATTTAATTTCGGAAAGGTTCCTTGAAACCTTGTAGGTATCCACCATAGATGCCCACAGTGTGTTCCTTGGGAACGAGTTCAGAGTATACCTTATTAGGTCATGGTTTTCGACCTTGTGACCTATTGTGTGCATCCCATTCATCAGCTCCTGGATTCTTGCGTGGAGTTGTGCTGCCGATTCACCTTCATGCATTTTGATTGTATATAGTCTGTTAAGTAGCAGATCTCGTTTGTTGACCTCGTATCTAACATACCTTCGTGCAGTTCAATTAGTTTGCTCCAAAGTTCCTTCGTGCTGCTGAAGGGTCCGATGCGGTTCAACTCTGTAACGCCCGCCCCTTACCGTTTAGGCGGCGCGTTACCTTTAACCTTTTTTTTCTTACTTACTTATATCATTGCGTATGAATCTAACATTGCAGCGGAAATGAAACATAACTAAAAGCATATGCAACGATAAGGAAGTAATAACATCATATAACATCTAATAGCATCCATACTTAAATAAACTCCAAAAGAACTAGCAAGTATCATGCATAAGGTAGCAACATATGTCTTATTAGAAATAAGAACTAAGTCTATAGATGGCACTAAAGTGGATCGATCAGCCAAGTCACCACCACACACATTAGCCCTTCCTGCAGCTTCCCTTTCTTTAGTAATTTCTATGTTGATCTGCAACATAAGCAAACAAACTATAAGTATAAAACTTAGTAAGCTCTTTCCTACTCACTAAATCTATATGTCGCATGCATTTTAAAACATATAACATTTTATGGATAGCATAAAATTCATAAGGCACATAAGATACATGAAGACATATAAACATAGAACATGTGCATTTCAAAATATTAGGATGCTCTTTGGAAAACATACTAAATAATACTTTAAAATCATATACATCATCTTCTTTGGGGTCCCCGGCTTTGTACCCATTCTTTCTTTTGCACGCATACCCCTATGTAGGATGCGAGGTAGCTAATCCCGACCTACAGGGGTCTACATTCTAGGCTTACTATCTTTCAGCCTAGGGATAGCTTCGGTAGTCCAGAACCGTGGATCTTTTTCAAGACCCGGTACAAGCCATTCTTTAAAGTAAAATACATATATGCATTCTTTTCTTTTCTTTCTTTCTTTCATATAGAACATGCATTCCTTTCTTTCTTTCTTTCTTTCGTATTGCATATACTATAGACATTCAATCATTCATAATCATAAGCATACTTTCATATATAGAACATGCATTCTTTCTTTCTTTCATATTGCATGTACTATAGGCATTCAATCATTCATAAACATAGGCATACTTTCATGGCATAATCATTAGCATAAATAGCAAGACATGGAAGGACCTTTCTTTTAACACATGTAAGTGAAGCAACCATCATGCTAGTTTCATCAATACATCATACTTATAACATGTTTGTCATAATTAAGGCAATATGTTAGTTTAATCTTTCTTTTCTCATCTTAATACATGCTGGCTGAGACTTCATAGCAAGGATATCATAGCATAAGAGTCATATAATCATGGAAATAAAAACATACATTACATAAGAGGTCATTTACAAGTACACTGGTAGTCTAGACTTCACTAAACACTAGTTTAGGTGCATGAATTGTACTTGAACTTATTCTTAGTCTTTATTCTAGTAATTGGCCAAAATTCACAGTATGTATAACATGGTATAAAAGTTCATATAACATGTAAACAAAAATATATTTTACCATTAAGGTCATATACAAGCATAAAGGTAGTCTAGGCTTCATTAAACACTAGTTTAGGGGCATGCTTTGTACTCGAACCTATTCTTAACCCCTATTCTTGTAATTTGTCAAAACTCACAGTAGGGATTTCATAACATAATCATTCACATAACATGGGAATAAAAGCATATTTTTCATAAGAATTCATTCACAAGTGCAAAAGTAGTTTGTACTTCACCAAACCCTAGTTTAGGTGTATGATCTAGAGTTCTACTTGGATTATCATGCATATGGGTACATGTAATATTTTTCTAAACATCAATACTTAGAATGGAGCATGATTTTAGGCTCAAACAACTTAGATAAGATACTGACCCTAAGGTATAAATTATTTCCATCATGAAATAAAACACCCAATCACATGCATATCACTTGATTTAACTATAACTTCATGAAGGTCTATAAAAATCTGTTTTAAGGCATAATTTAAGGTCCCTTGGCCGAATGTTACAGCGGTCCCTTAGCATAGATTCCATAAAATTTCGTGGCCTAAAACATTTATGTAGCAAGGAAACAATCATTAGAACAATAGCCTACTTCATGCATCAACATTTATCCATTTCATGACTTGGCCGAATTCTTCCAAGTCCTTTACATCATGGAGGGCATTCAAACACCATGTATCCATCATATATTCATTACAAAAAGGTAGTAACAATTTCATGAACTCTTCCTTTAAGTTTTTGGACATAGAAAAGGGGGGTACCCCTTTATGGCCAAAACTTCCCTCAAGGTTTTCTTCCATTTTCTTTCACCCAACATCACAAGCAAACATAAAAATCATAAAAATACCTAAAAAAGGCATTATGTTGCAGGTGAGGGAGTCTTACCACTTGTGCTTATGTTCCCAAAAGATCTCAAAGTTTTGGAGAAGAAAAGACCTCTTAAACTCTAGCACTCCTCTTGTTCTTCTCTTCTTTTGATCCGGTTTTCTCTAGGAGGTGAATGACTTGAAAATGGTAGCAAGGGCCACAAGGATTTCGGTGAGGAAGAGGAGGAAGGAGAAGAGTTTGGTGGAGAGAAAGGGGGAAGGTTTCTTGGTCGAAATGCCTTAGGCATTTCCTCCTCTTCATGACCTTTTATGGTGAGTAAAGAAGCAAGCACCTCTTTAATGGTGTCTCTTCAATTTTCTTGTGTCTCTTCATCTTCTCTCCCACTTATCTACAATTTCCCATCCTCTTCTAATAGCACTCCCTTGCTAGGTGAATTGGTTACATATGCATTCTTAAGGCTTGGCTTTTCTTTGAGGTCCAAGGTTCAATCCTTGGCACCTCCTCTTCTTTTTTTGCTTTCTCTTCTTTTTATTTTATTTTTTTTTCTAAGCCCGCATAACCAAAGCCCACCTAGAGAATGCTACCCATTTAGTTCATACACATGCATATTCATATCATTATTCATTCATTCATGTGTAGGATACCCAAGCATAACATTAAATATAATACCTAAGCATAATTATCTCACATCGACTACATGTCAAGATAATGCCTAACATTTCTTTATTCACAATTTTTTCCACTAAATTCATAATATTATTCTTGGCCACATGTTCAATCATTACAACTTTCGAGAGGGAAATTTGGGGTGTTACAAACTCTTCCTTTGTCAAGCCGCATTGTAGTATTTGTGTGGCCTTTGTGTCTGCCTCTATCTTCTTCTCGAGTGGTCCGTCCCACTCTGTGTAGCCTTGCACCTCACCTTGTGCGTTTTTGGGTATTTCCAGTTCGAACTGGATGATAATCCACATGTCCACGTGAGTTTTCAGGTGGACCACCATCCTACTCTTCCAATAGGAGAAGTCTTCTCCTAAGAAGAGTAGTGGTCTGGCGGTGCTATAGCCTTCTTGCATCGCCATTGAGATTTATCTGAAAATTTACAAAAAAAAAAAGAAACTCTGTCCCAAGACTAAATCTTGGCTTAGTAGTGTGGTAGCAAAAATAATAATTAAACAAATCGAGTGGTGTTGCACCAACCTCGATGAACAAATAAAATTACGAACAAAAAAATATTTTAAAATACAAAAAAACCAAAAAACACTGAATTGGTGGTTGCACCAGATTTGAGCCACCCGCTCTGATACCACTTATGGGATCGTTTAGAATCGATAGAGGGGGTGAATATCGATAAAATCTTTTTCAGAAAAATAAGAGTAATACACAGCGGAAAATTGCAAGACAATGCTAACTCGGTTTTCTTTTACTTGGTTCGGAGTCTAGATCGGCTCTTCCTCCAAGGCCCACGGTCCTTGACCGTTTACGTTGGGCAATTCTATATTTTACAAAAGTATTACAAAGTTGAAGTTCTAATACAAAATTTAAATACAGCAATTAATTAAAAATCATACTGACGACCGGAGAAGATTCGAAGATCAGAGCCGCGAGTCGTCGTTGGCGCATGAGACTTGAGCACGGAGCGTTTGGAGCAGAGCGCTTGAATGAATTTGTTGGAAGCAGTTGTATATGGAAGCAAGGGGGTGAACACCTATTTATACAACATTCTTGGACGCCTGTGTTGAAGGGGGTACCTGACACGTGGCCCTATCTATGCGAATCCTCATCCGCAGACTTGGCCAGTGCTTATCCCTTCAACTAGGGCGCCTGAGTTGACTGGGGCGCCTGTATCAACACAGGCACCTCATTTGCTGACATGGAGGCTTTGCTTCGAGACTCCTTGGAACACCCTTCATCTGGGGCGCCTGTCACCATACAGGCGCCTGATCATACTGGCGCCTGACTCCATTCAGGCGCCTGGGAAGCAGTGAACTCCATCCCTTGTTCCTGCAACCAGGGTTAGTTCCAAAATACAAACAATATATAAGTTAAGTTCAAAAAACAACCAGAGCTGTCTTGGTTCTAACTTTGGGCATCTAAAATAGAACCCTAGGTCAAATCGACGCCTAGTGTTCCCTCCTACGAGGAACGCATCCTTGCCTACTCCTCTCAGGAGAGTTTACCTTTTTGCCAACCGGCTCCTCCTATTGGACTTTTGCCCAATCCTCTGGATCAGGTCTTCGTGCCCAATCCGCGACCAGGACTTATTGCCCAACCCCCAGTCAGGTCTTCGGTGCCCAGCCCTCGGCCAGGACTTATTGCCCAATTCCTCGAATCAGGACTTCGTGCCCAATCCACGACCAAGACTTATTGGTCAACCCAATGTCAGGACTTAGGTGCCCGGCCCTCGGCCAGGACTTATTGCTCAAATCCTTGAATCAGGACTTCATGCCTATTTTACCTAGGACTTTTCCTGCGCACTTCAACAAGTTCATTAGATCACAATAACACCTTAACTTATGAACTCTTTGCCATTATCAAAACACAGGTACGATCTTGGTGCTTCCAGCACCAACAACTTGTTTCAAGACTTTGTCTTGGATTAGTAGTGTTGTATAAAAAGAATATAAAGAACAAATTCGAGTGGTGTTGACCAACCTCGAAGAACGAGAAAATTTTTACGAAGAAAAAAACGAACGAAAGAAAAAAAAATTCTGAAAAAACTGCTCAGTTGACAGTTTCACCAAGGTTGAGCAACCCGCTCTAATACCACTTGTGGTATCGTTGTAATCAATAGAGGGGGGTGAATAGCGATTACTGAAAATTTTTCAGAAAAATAGAAAACACAGTGGAAGAATAAAAAAAACAATGCTAACAGGTTTCTTTTTACTTGGTTCAGAGTCTTTAACGGCTCCTACTCCAAGGCCTACGGTCCTTGACCGTTTTCGTTGGACAATTCTATAATTTGAATAAGATTTACAAATATATAATTTGAATACAAAATTAAACAGCGAAATTAAATATACCAACGACACAAGAAAGGTTGCAGAGCGTCTTGGGTAGTGTGTCATCGATCATGATCGTTGGCGGCGCGGGCACGGAAGAGATTCGGAAAGCGTTGGAGTACTTGAGTCACAAGAAAGCTATTCTGAAAGTATTCTGAGTTTATGTGGAAAGCAAAGGGGTGAAGCCCCTTATATAGCCTGTTCTCGGGCGCCTAAGGCTTCTTGGGCGCTTGCCACGTGTAGCGAATCAGGCGCGTGTTTATCTGCAGACTCAGCCAAAACTTATCCCTCGGTCTTGAGCGCCTAGGACCTTTGAGGCTCCTGATGGCTCACGGGCGCCTGAGTTGCTAACGTGGCAACCTGCCAGCTCAGCCTCTCACCCGGTGGAAATGCCTCAACACAGGCGCCTATTACCTATCAGGTGCCTAGTCTCTCGGGCGCCTGAACCCTTTCAGGCACCTGGGATGCAGCAGTTACTCCCTTTCACTACTGCAACCAAGGTTAGTCCAAGAACAGTATAATATTAATAATAAATTTATACATAACAGCCGGAGCTATCTTGATTCTGACATTGGATTTCAAAATGAAACCCTAGGTCGAACCGACGCCTACTATTCCCTCTTTCGGGGAACGTGCCCTCACCTACTCCTCTTAGGAGAAGTTACCTTTTGCCAACCGGCTCCTCCGGTTGGACTTTAGCTTGGCCTCCGAGACTGCTGGATTTCCAGACGCCCATACCTCGACCCGCCTCTACTTCTGTCCACAATCCTCGCTCGACTAATACTCCTGTCCGATCTTCTAGATCAGGACTTCCGTGCACAATCCACGACCAGGACTTCTTACCCAACCCTTGGCCAGGTCTTCTTGCTCAACCATGCAGATTAAGACTTCATACCTAAGTGAACTAGGACTTTCCTGCACAGTTAGTAAATCCATTAGATCACAATATGAACTTAACTTTGAACCCTTTGCCATTATTAAAACCAGGTTCGATCTGGTGTTTCCGGCACCAACAATTTAAGCACTAGCTAAGGTTGTGAAGGAAGTTATCTAGGCTAATGAAAATAGGTGTGATCTCTAACTCTAAAGAATAAGAACTAGAAAGAGTAAGGTAAAGGAGATGTCCAAGAGTTCTAGGAGTGAAAGTGGTTTGGAATGGTACTCTAGGCTTTAGGTTTTATTGCAATGTTTGTTGATGTACTACGAATTATTTATATCTTACTCTCTATGTTTAAATACTTATAGAGATCCTAACTAAGTATCGGTGTGGACCCTGTACAAGTGCACCGAAGTGCTTCCCCCATGAGTATCCAATGTCATTAAGTAAAGAAAATAACCTAGAGAGTCTGGTTAATGAGATAGCCCCTGTCACATGTCTCTAGATTACACAAAATACTTCTTAACATGGGATTGAAAAATCTAATTAAGCATAATTAAATAATCTCTTGTAGAGGATTGATCTTCATTTCAAGGCAACACCCAAGATGTTCAATGAAAATGGTAACCTTTGTCACGAAGTGTCCCCCGATCATAAAATCTTAGATATTCCCTCTATGTGATGACTAAACCTTCACAACCACATGTATTCACCATATATATATTTAATCAAGCACAAACAAGACACAACACACATGGCACTATGATAAACATATCATTGAATAAAAAAATAACCAAATCCATAGTGTTTACATCAACAATAACATTACAATTACTTCCTACACCCTAGAGAGTGGAGATCTACTCGATAAATAGAGGAATAGAAATCAAAGACATAAAAATAGGTAATCTTCTACTTAATCTATGAGAAGGAGAAGGTAGCTAAGTGTGAAATCCGTGTCTTCAAGATCCAATCCTTGCTTAGAAGATAGATAGGATGTAGACTTTCGCTTCAAATAGTCAGTTCATGGTCGGAACAGTGTCGGATCTAGACCTCTTGCGTCTTCATCAATAGCAAAACCCTCCCCCACTTAAAAAGGGGGAGAATTCCCCTTTTATAGGGGCAAGGGCAAGGCCCTGCCTCGTTGCATCACACGACCGTGCCTATTTGGCATAACACGACTGTGTGGAATTTACAGAAGGGAGGCATAGGCCTGCCTGTGTCTCAAAGGCATGGCCTGCTCGTGTCTCTTTCGCTAGGATGAGGTACGGCCATGCTACATGGGCACAACCAACCCATGTCACTTTTGCTAGAAGGAGACACGATCATGCCACTGGGCATGACACGATATGTGATCTTCTGAAAATTACCTCTGATTGCTTTTGAAAGGCACGATCATGCCTCTGGGGCACGACATGGTTATGTGAAGTTATGGAATGAATTTGTGTGTGGTTTAGAGGCCATGTGAACTTTGCTGAACCTGCCTTCTCATTGTATTTTTGCTCCAAATTATCTCTAACCCCATCCTTTCATGAAAAACATTGAAAGTGCGAACAATTTTATACTAATCACTGTACTTTCCTATCTTCACACTGTGGTTGTTCTACTACTCGTTTACGCCTGACCACTATCGGAAGACCGACACCAACACACGAGCTTGATCAAATTGCATTCTTCTAAGTGTTGGTAATGATTTCATTTATTGTATATCATTTATTATTGCAAGAAGGAAGTGTAGGGTTATTATACTTCCCAGTTCTTAGCTTATACTCAATAACTTTACCGGGAATTTAATGATGAGCGTAGATTAGACATGTATTTATCCTAGTTTTAATGCTCATTCACTTGCTTTTATTGATTCTTATCTATATAATTGCACCCTTCTTATCATATTTACAGCATAATTACTTTCTCTTATTTGGAGATTTGCTTTTGGCTATTTTTCTTTGACAAGATGCAATTTGGAGCAAAATGGAAGTGAAACGGAACCAAACGAGAGCCAGAGCACGAGACAAGACCCCGCCATGTGATTCCTCATGGTCATGTGACCCATACATGCTCTGGTCGTGTAGAAATTGCATGGCCATGTGGGTTTCTAGCGCAAGTCGTGCCACCACACTGCATGTGCGCCCTCGCAGAAGACTGCATGGCCAGGTCATGCACTTCTGCACAGCCCATGTGCTCCCTCACTAAAGATTGAACGATCCGGCCGTGTTTGCACGGCCCATGTAGTTTCCATAGGAAACCACATAGCTTGGTCATATGGGATCCGCACGGTCGTGCAATCCGGTGCACAGGTCATGCAACTCGCCTATAAAAGGGGGTTTCCTCCCCTTTACTTCGAAAGGAAGCTTCCTCTTTTGGAGAGACCCACTCTTGAGCCACCCTCACCTTCGACAACCTCTTCAGCGATCCAAGGACATCTTTGGCATCCTCTACATCTCCCAAGGCTAAGGATTGGTTCTGAAGAACTTTCACTCCAACGGATAAGTATTCTCCTCTCCTTTCTTCTTACTTGGGTTGTAGTTTGCTTTCTTTCTTGTCTTCGGCTCTCTTCCTCATATCTATTGTGTAGATTCTCCATGTTCTAGGACTAGGGCAATAATTGTGATGTGTATTTGATGAAAACTCTATGGATTGGCTTATACCCCATGTTGATGATATATTTTGGCATAGTTCATGTTTAATGAAATGCTTCTATGAATGGTTATGCTTAGTTCTCTTAAGTGTATGTTTGATTATTGTGTTTGATTGAATAGTTATATGGAGTGGTATTCTCTAGGGGATGTGCTCAATATTGTATGCCCAGGGAGTCCTATGTGGCAAGGGTAATCCTTTAACCAAACAACCTTTGGCATTACCTTGAAATAGAGATCACTCCCATACAAGGAAAGACCTAATGGCACTTAAGGTATTTTCCCCAATCCCATGTTAGGAGATGACTCGTGTAACCAAGAATGTATGACTGAGGAACCCAATACGACATGGGTAATCCTTTAACCAGACATTCTAGGTTACCCTTTCTATCTAATAGCATTGGATGACCAAAGGGAAGATATATCGATGTGGCATTCTCAAGCCAAACTGATATTTAATTAGGTTTCCTACGATGTTGGAACATAGAGACTAAAGAACTAGCTATCCATAAGACATCAATGACTATCACAATGAAACCTTTGTTAGTGTCGAAAGCACCTGATCTAACTTTATGTTGATGTTGGTAAAGGGTTCAAAGTTAAACATTATTTATGATTTAACGTGTTACCTTGAGTCTGCAAGAAAGTCCTAGTTGACCTAGACACTAAGTCCTGATCTGCAAGATTGAGCACTAAGTCCTGGCCAAGGACTGGGAAACTAAGACATGACCTAGGGTTAGTGTTAATTACCATTTTATTGATCAATTTAGGCTCTCAAATCCATATTTTGATCCCTTTTATATGCTTAATCTTGTATTTACACTAGGTTCCATGAGTTATTGCTATTTTTGGCTTTGGATGTAAATCTTTCTATATTTGAGATATTTTGGTATTAAAATTTGAATATAATTTTGTAGGCTTGATTGATCATAGACCTAGATCAGATTGGATCAAATTTGAGTCAACTTGGGCTTTAATCAAGATGATCAAGAGATGGTTTAATGTGGGTCGTCCAATCAAGAAACGGTGAGATCTGAGTCATCTATCAACTTCTGATCAATCTGAGCACAAGATAAAGTTAATCAAGACCACAGATCAAGATCTGAAGCTTTGGTCCAAATCAGAAGTCATCTGACCATTGGATCAAGCTTAAGAGGAGTCTAAACCATCCATTCAAGAGTCAGTGATATCTGAGCCATCCGTTGCAGATCTGATCTATCCCAGCTGAGGAGAAGTAGATCCTGACCATTGATGGAGATCTGGGAAGTTTGGACTCAATCCTAGACGATCCGACCGTTGGATGAGGCGAGGATGATCACAGTCGTTCAAATTTAAATGGGATAAGTTAAATTGGGAATTCCCACTCGGAGCTCAGTCGTCGTCGCGTGTCGCAAGTTTTCTTCCAGTTCTTTCTGTTCTTCATCTGTTCTTTGTGTTTCTTCTCCGATCGCGCGCGGCCACTTCAGATCCACATTCATTCCGAGTTCTCAAATCATAGAGGAAGGTTTTCGCTGGAGTTTGCAGCCAATCTCGTAGCTGAAGTGGGCTCGGGTGAGGGTTTCGCCCTGTGCTCTGATTCTTCTAATCTATTCCCGTCATTCGACGATCTTCATCAATCGGAGCATTCAGAGGGGTTCTCTGAAGGGTTCTGAGGTTCCTTAGCCACAATCACATACAACTCACAAAGAAGGAGGATGACGGAAGATGATTTCAGCTACTTCATCGATCTGCTGATAAACTGATCGCGGTAGCCAGTTCTCTGTTGATTTGTCGAGCTAGAGGGTTTCTAGCTGATTCTTGTGTGGCGGCGAGAAGGATCTTGGATTGAAGGGAATGATCTGTTGTTTAGCTAGAGGATTTTCGCTGGAGTTTGCAGCCAATCTCGTAGCTGAAGTGGGCTCGGGTGAGGGTTTCGCCCTATGCTCT
The DNA here is from genome assembly GCA_024364735.1 of Boesenbergia rotunda. Lineage (NCBI taxonomy): Eukaryota > Viridiplantae > Streptophyta > Magnoliopsida > Zingiberales > Zingiberaceae > Boesenbergia > Boesenbergia rotunda. The sequence continues at coordinate 74,928 of JAGFNQ010008014.1, forward strand.
GATTCTTCTGATCTATTCCCGTCATTCATCGATCTTCATCAATCAGAGCATTTAGAGGGGTTCTCTGAAGGGTTCTGAGGTTCCTTAGCCACAATCGCATACAACTCACAAAGAAGGAGGATGACGAAAGAAGATTTCAGCTACTTCATCGATCTGCTGATAAACTGATCGCGGTAGCCAGTTCTCTGTTGATTTGTCGAGCTAGAGGGTTTCTAGCTGATTCTTGTGTGACCGCGAGAAGGATCTTGGATTGAAGGGAATGATCTGTTGTTTAGTTCTTGTAATTTTAGTTTATGAATACTGTTTCCTGTTTCTGCAATCTTCGTTTCTGAATATTGTATCTCTGTTCTGCATTCTGTTCAGTTGTCTCTAATCGGTCTGCTTGACCGATCAATAAGGCATCTGATCGGTCTATTTGACCGATCAGAGTTGCAACTGAGCGGTCTGTGGACCGATCAGGCTTGTATCTGATCGGTCTGTCGATCGATCAGGCAGTCTCAGCTACATTTCAATCATGTGTCTTTGCTAAGTTTTGTTTCAGGCTTCTAATTCTGCCATTAGTTACAGTATTTTTTTTATGCAATTTCTCAGCTCTATTCTAGATATCATAATTCTGCAAATTGTCTACAGATTGCCTTCATTCAACTTTAGTTCTTGAATTTCAATCCATTAGCTTCAAATTGAATTGATTAGTTTTTCAATTTGGTTAAGTGTAGTTTCCGCAATTTCCTAATTAATTCATGCTTTAGCTAAGTCTATTTTGTTGCAACTGTTATTCCATTCATATTCGCAAACAACCCCCAATCTTATTTGAAAACCTAAAACATAGAAAACGATAAAATTCAAGCTTGGATTCAGCACTCTTGACTAGTCCTTGGAAAAATATGATTTGAGGCCCCTATACTACATTTAATTTTGTGAGCTAAGGGTTTTCAACTTATAAATATCTAAATTTGAGGTTCATTCGTGACACTCGTTATTGGGCTAATATCATCAAATTTTTAGCGCCGTTGCCGAGGAAGCACTAGTTGAGTTTGATTAATTTGAGTTTGTGCTTATTTTCATATTTTGTAATCTATTTCATTTGCTTTATCTTTCTATATACATTTGCTGCCATTTTGTTTGGTTTATGACCAGGACTGTAGGTGGTGATCTTGAGGAATTTGATCCTAAGGTTGAGAGAACATTCAGAGCCAGAATAAAATCAAGGAAGAGTTTCAGAAGCTATTGAAAATTTTTTTTACTCATTCAAGCAGTCCTATGGCAGAACATCAGTATTTTCAGAATTTTCAGCAGCATTTTTAGAATTTTCAGCAATCCTATTTACAATTTCAGCAAGGTAATCAGCATTTTCAGAATTTTCAGCTACTAATTCAACAATTTCAGCAAAACCAACCTTTGAATCATCCACAACAACAGTTTTAGCAAGATTACCATAATTTTCAACAACCATTCCAACAATCTTTTCAACCTTCACAGCAAGTTTTTCAACCGTACCAGCAGAATTTTCAGTTTCAGAATCAGGATTTTCAGCCCCAACAATTTCAGCCTTCATACCAACAATTTCAGCCTCAAAATCAGAATTTTCAGAGCAATAATTTCCAGCAACATCCACCTTGTTATCAACCCAATTTTCAGTAATTTCAACAGCCCATTCAACCATTTGATCAGCCCCAACAACCACATTTTTAGAATTCACAGCCTACTCAAGGATTTCAACAAACCAATATTTCATTTCAAGACCAACAAGAGTTCCATATCAATCAAGGAGATTTTGAGGTCTCTAGTGAGTTTAATCAACAACAACAAATGCTTGAGGAGATTATGCAACAAATCATACAACAACAGCAAATTTTACTATAGCAAGGGCAACAAAAGAATGATTCCACTCTTCAAAACATTGAGAGACACATTGGACAATTAGCTAGTGGAATGAATCAAATGCAAGCCCAGGGATCAAGCCAATTACCTTCTCAAGCTACTCCTAATCCTAAGGGGAATGATTATGCAATAACTTTTAGGAGTGGGGAAGTTAGTTCAAGTCTAAACACTCCAAGGGATGATTTTTCTGAAAAATTTTTAGTAACTTATTTTCCATTTCAGAACAGCCCCAAAATGACTTCTACATCAGTTGAAAGTGACCCTAGTTCAAGCCTAAGTCCTTCTTCTATTGATCTTGCAATTTTGGTGGAAGAAGAAGAAGAAATCAGTAAAAACAGGGCACATACAGCAGCTAAACCTATTGAAGTTCCTGCTCAAGACTCATTTCCGAAAATTTCATCTCAAGAAGAGGAACCAAGGGTTCCTTTTCCCTTTCTACAGCACCCCAGAGAGGATCATTTTACCATGAGCATGGATATTTTAGATGAGTTAGTTGATGCGGATTTAAGTGTTGATAAAGTTTCACTTGATATTCAGAGAGGATATTCTAGTTCAGATGAGGCAGAGGAGGTATTAGCTACAGAGGCAGCTGAGTTGGAGGTTGTATCTGATTCATTTTCAATTGGAGACGATTCTATAGGTGTAGGGGATTGCACTGAGCCCCAGGGATCACCAACATTGATTGACATATCAGGAGATTCAGAGGATAGGTATGAAAGTGTAAGGACTTGCATGGTGGAAGCAAGAACCCAAGAATCACCTCTTTTAGTTGTATGTCCACCAGAACCTGAGCCTGAGGTGGAGCCTTTACCTGACCAGGAGGAGGCCGTAGTTACATCTAATCTTGTAGAACCTTCAGGTATTTTTCAGCACGACAAGGTAAGTATTTCTCCTAATTTTTTAGGAAAACTCATAGAGGTATCTAAGGTTGATTTTATTGGATGTGATGTATTTCTTGATGCATTCTATGTAAAGGCTAATTTTTTAGGAAAAATCATAGAGGTACCTAAGGTTGATTTTATTGGCTGTGATGCATTTCTTGATACATTCTATGTAGAGACTGATTGTATTTCATTTCTTTTTTACCTTGCATGCGTGCGGGAGCTATTTTTTTTCATGGTTTTGCAGGGTGTCGTCGGCTTCTTGAGTGAGTGCTCCAACTAAATAGCCTCCAACCTCCGGCCGGAAGGATTTCCAAAGAGCATATAGAGGGAGGAGTTGAACTTACTTTTACTCGTAGCAATCCACCCCGAGAGTGGATTTTGTACCTTAATCGTCTACGACCACCGGAACATACTTATGCAAAGTTGATAAGGGAGAAAGCAGTGTACTATGATATTGATCACGTGAGGATAGCTCTCCCGAGATGGATGCTCCGTGCTATCTACCCAACTTAAAGGGGAGTTTGTTCCTTCTAGCACTCTTATTTCATTGTATATACCATTTTTATGTTTTATAGCAATAAATTTTTCTTTTACAATGAGTTCTTGCTAAAAAATGCTTAGGTAGTGTAGAGTGAATAAAGAGTCATTGTAGATACCATTTTATCTTTTTTGACATTTTGTTTCATGCATGATTTGGAATAAATGTATTTCTTTAGATTTTTTTTATATCATTTTAGAGTCCTTTGAAAGTGAATTAAATTTGGTTGTTAAAACTTAGGATTTGAGCCAATGGATGAAAATTCTTGGATACTTGAGTACTACTTAGTTATGGACTTTAGATTGATGACTTGAGATGAATTCATTTTACCTAGTGAGGATTTACCTTATTTTTGAGATACACACATGTAATTGTACTCTAGAACTTGCTTAGGTTCTTTCAAAACTATATTTCTATGATTGGACCACATTTATAGAGGTGAATCATTTTGTTTCTTTTCTCATATCATTTTTACAATATTGTTGGTTAATCTACTCCATATTCCATTTACCTTCCCTAATCTTCATGTTCATCATAATATTCTCCATGGACTTGGTTGCTTTGGATTGTTTCTTAATGTTACTTTGCCCGAGACGGTCAAAAAGCTAAGTGTGGGGGAGATGGCTAGTGTTTTGGAAGTGTTTTGGTAAGAAATAATGCATTTTGGAAGCCTACTTTTGGTTGAATTATAGTTGGAAATCTGTTTTGATGATTCCAAAGGAAAATGAAAGACTTCACAAGAGGGGTTGCAATTGATGTATCAACTAGTTGTATGCGTGCCAAGTTTTTGTGATTAGTGTTGAAAATTCTGGTCAGTAAGTTCTAAGTGAAGCAATCCATCCATTAAAAGATCTCAACATAGAAACTGAAAAAAAAGAGCTGGAAAGAAAAAAAAAACCAGCAAGATTGAGCTTGAATTTGATGTGTCATTCTTCCTGCTTCATACTATACAGAAAACATGACCCAATAGCACTTGGGGCTGAACTTGACCGAACTGATCTCTACTAACACACTCAAGCTGCCACTAGTTTGAAGTGGGATTAATGGCTGCAGATAACTGAAGAAAAGGAGCTGAATTGCAAGAATTGCTGAAAAGAACAGTTGCAACTCCATCACAAAGCTATCATATTCACCCTTGATCATAAACGACCTTTTGGAGATGAGGAAGCTCAGCTAAATCTGTAAGGATTTGAGGAATGGGCAGTGAAAAAAAAAGGAAGAAACTTGGCTGCAAACAAAAATAGAACAGCAATAGAAAAAAAGAAGAAGAAAAAAAAAGAAAAAAAAAGACGAGCATGAAGTGGAAGTAAGTGCTAGACTAGATTTCTAAATTGGAAGAAGTGATCAAGTATCAAGAGTGAGTTATTGATTGAAAGAAGAGAAATCAGGCAGACAGTTTAAGAATTCAGCTCAGTTTTAGCTACTGATCAGACCCTGATCGGTCACCAATCCGATCAGGGAAGTTACTGATCGGTCACTCAGACCGATCAGAAGGAGCTCAGTCCGATCAGAGGCAGTTCAGAATGATCAGGGAAAGCCTGATCGATCTCTGGACCGATCAGAAGAGGCTAAATCACTGAATTCAGTAATTTTAGAGAGCCACTGTCTGTTCCCTGCTCATTTTAGCTTTGATTTCATAGAGAGGATCATCAAAGGGGCAAAATTCATTAAGTTACATTCTTTAGTATCCAAGTCTTCCACCATCATTTAAATTTTCCATTTACTAAACTTCTATTTCATACTTATCATTACATATCTCCTACACTTGTATCAAATAAGCCTTTTTAGGTGTGGATCCAACTCAAGAATGATGGTGGAGAGTAGAGCATAAGCAAGCTTATGGTAGTGCAAGAACCATGATTGTGTTTGAGTGAGCTCCATTTTCATCAAAAATGTAGAACTTAGGAAGAGAGCCACCCAAAAATTCCCTTGAGAGGATTTGTGAGTTTAATTCATCTCAATTAGTCATGAAGGATGAAGTGTACTTTGTTGTTGACTAAGGATAAGATTCTAGTCCATTGAGTTTAGATTTTTAAGAATTGACAACCCTAGGTAATTTTCTTTCAATTGCTTCTAACTATGATTGAGAACAATCTAGGGAGATACATCATTAGTTTACTAGTTAGTTGTGCGAGACGCCCAAGAGCAAGTGTGGGGGAGTTGATAATTACCATTTTGTTGATCAATTTAGGCTCTCAAATCCATGTTTTGATCCCTTTTATATGCTTAATCTTGTATTTACACTAAGTTCCATGAGTTATTGCTATTTTTGACTTTGGATGTAAATCTTTCTATATTTGAGATATTTTGGTATTAAAATTTGAATATAATTTTGTAGGCTTGATTGATCATGGACCTAGATCAGATTGGATCAAATTTGAGTCAACTTGGGCTTTAATCAAGATGATCAAGAGATGGTTTAATGTGGGTCGTCCAATCAAGAAACGGTGAGATCTAAGCCATCTATCAACTTCTGATCAATTGAGCTCAAGATAAAGTTAATCAAGATCACAGATCAAGATCTGAAGCTTTGGTCCAAATCAGAAGTCATCTGACCGTTGGATCAAGTTTAAGAGGAGTCTAAACCATCCATTCAAGAGGCAGTGAGATCTGAGCCATCCATTGCAGATCTGATCTATCCCAGCTGAGGAGAAGCAGATCCTGACCATTGATGGAGATCTGGGAAGTTTGGACTCAATCTGAGATGATCCGACCGTTGGATGAGGCGAGGATGATCACAGCCGTTCAAATTTAAATGGGATAAGTTAAATTGGGAATTCCCTCTCGGAGCTCAGTCGTCATCGTGTGTCGCAAGTTTTCTTCCAGTTCTTTCTGTTCTTCGTCTATTCTTTGCGTTTCTTCTCCGATCGTGCGCAGCCACTTCAGATCCACATTCATTCCGAGTTCTCAAATCATAGAGGAAGGTTTTCGCTGGAGTTTGCAGCCAATCTCGTAGCTGAAGTGGGCTCGGGTGAGGGTTTCGCCCTGTGCTCTGATTCTTCTGATCTATTCCCGTCATTCGACGATCTTCATCAATCAGAGCATTCAGAGGGGTTCTCTGAAGGGTTCTGAGGTTCCTTAGCCACAATCGCATACAACTCACAAAGAAGGAGGATGACGGAAGAAGATTTCAGCTACATCATCGATCTGCTGATAAACTGATCGTGGTAGCCAGTTCTCTGTTGATTTGTCGAGCTAGAGGGTTTCTAGCTGATTCTTGTGTGACGGCAAGAAGGATCTTGGATTGAAGGGAATGATCTGTTGTTTATATCTTGCAATTTTAGTTTCTGAATACTGTTTCCTGTTTCTGCAATTTTCGTTTCTGAATATTGTATCTCTGTTCTGTGTTCTGTTCAGTTGTCTCTAATCGGTCTGCTTAACCGATCAATAAGGCATCTGATCGGTCTATTTGACCGATCAGGGTTGCAACTGATCGGTTTGTGGACCGATCAGACTTGTATCTGATCGGTCTGTCAACTGATCAGGCAGTCTCAGCTACATTTCAGTCATGTGTCTTTGCTAAGTTTTGTTTTAGACTTCTAATTCTGCCATTAGTTACAGAATTTTTTTTTGTGCAATTTCTCAGCTCTATTCTAGATATCATAATTCTGCAAATTGTCTATAAATTGCCTTTATTCAACTTTAGTTCTTGAATTTCAATCCATTAGCTTCAAATTGAATTGATTAATTTTTCAATTTGGTTAAGTGTTGTTTCTGCAATTTCCTAGTTAATTCCTGCTTTAGCTAAGTCTATTTTGTTGCAACTATTATTCCATTCATATTCGCAAACAACCCTCAATCTTATTTGAAAATCCAAAACATAGAAAACGACAAAGTTCAAGCTTGGATTAAGCACTCTTGACTAGTCCTTGGAAAAATACGACTTGAGGCCCCTATACTACATTTAATTTTGTGAGCTAAGGGTTTTCAACTTATAAATATCTAAATTTGAGGCTCATTCGTGACACTCGTTATTGGGCTAATATCATCAGTTAGGCACTAAGTCCTAGCCGAGGGCTAGGCACCAAAGTCCTAATCGGGAGGACTGGGCAGAAGACTTAACTGATCGAGGATGATGGACAAGAGTTGAGACTGGTCGACAATCGGACGTCGCAAGTTTTGGAGTCAAGGTCAGAAGCTGAGCAAAAGTCCAACCGGGAGTAGGCGAGGATGTGTTCCCCAGAAGAGGGAACAGTAGGTGTCAATCCAACCAAAGATTTCGATTGAAACCTAAAAGTCAAGATCGGATAGCTCGAGCTGTCAAAACACATCCATTTCATATTTATATTTGTGCTTTGGTTTTCTTCTAACATTGTTTTGTAGCTAAAGAAGAAAGTCGAAGAGAAGATGAGTATCCGGGGCTCAAGCGCCTGGGTTGAACCCAAGCTCCCAGAGCTCCAAACACCCGAATGAGACCCGGGCACCTTGAACCCCTCTTGCTGAGTCATGGCCGGTTGACATGGCCACGTGGATTTGTCGATCCACATCACCTACCAGGTGCCCGGGAAGGATAAGTTTACGGAAGAAGTCTCGACAATCAACTGCTAAGTCATCATATTGGGGGCACCTGGGATGGTCATATAGGCAATCAGAAGACCCTAAGGGGGTTCGACCTCAACACTCGATATCCATTCTACTACGATTGTCTCTCTAGTGTGTTGCACCAGAAGTTGCTCGATGATGCCAAAACGTTCTTGTTTGCTTTTAATCTTCCATTGTACTTAAGGACTTAACTTGTACTCATTATTCAAATTCATAGTGATTGCCCAAAGTAAATGATCATGGATCGTGGGTCTTAAAGTAGAAGTCATCATAGACTCCGATCCAAGTAAAAATAAACTCATGTTAGCGTGTTTGCTTTTCTCTTGTCTTCTTTTCTTTCCACTGTGTACTCATTCGTTTAATTAGTTCAAAATCGAAATTTTGTAAAGAGCGCTATTCACCCCCCTCTATCGCTTTCCTCAATCCTACAATCTGGATCCTAGAGCATCTTCCTTGCATAGGCTTCCTCTTTTGCTTCTCTAGCTTACTCTCTCTCTCTCTCTCTCTCTCTCTAGCTCACACTCTAGCTTGCAACCTTCATATTCTCGATAGCTTAGCTAATTCTCCTTGCAATCTACCTAGTGTTTGCCACTCAGGCCATGTAGATTCGACAATCTTTTATACTACTTGATGATATTTCTGTACACTTGCGAGGAGAGCAATCATTTACCAGTAGAGGATATTAATTAATTACTCATCAGAAAGGTCTAAGGGACCTAGGTTTTGGAGTAGGAGTCACTGAAAGCTCATAACCAAGTAAAAATCACTTATGTTTTTCACTTATCTTTTTTGTACCTCGCTTACCTTTCCATTGTGAACTCGAGTATTCACTTCTCTCAAACAATGCACTCGAGTTTGAGAATGTCAAGAAACTCTGGGACAAGATGATCAAGCTACATGAAGGTACAAGCGATGCTAAGGTAACACACCGTGACTTGTTGCTCAATAGATTATTTAATATAAAAATGGAGAATGGAGAAACAGCAAGCCAACTTCACGTAAGGATTAAGGGCATCCTCAATAGACTACATATGATTGTCCATCAATTGAAAAATAGGGACATAATAAGGTATACCTTAAACTTATTTCCTCAAAATGCACTGTGGGCATCAATAATAGATGCCTATAAAGTTTCGAAGAATTTGTTAAAGTTAATATTAGATGAATTATTTTGTGAATTAGAATTACAGGAACATACTAACTCCAAGCTAGTCGAGAAAAGTATAGCTTTCCTTGTAGGTTAAACCAAGGAAGAAAAATCAAGAACCCGAGCCAAGGTCGAGTCAAAAAATGAATTTGACTCAGACTCAGATGAGGAAAAGAAACTAGTGAACTTGATAAGAAAAATGTTCGCTAGGAAGAAAAAGGGTTTAACAAAGAAGGACCTACAAAAAATAATCAAGCTAACGTCTAACGACCCGAGAGCCAACATCACCTGCTTCGGATGCAACAAGAAGGGGCATTTTAAACACGAATGTCTGAATTAAAAGGAAGATAAATCCAACAAGTCAAAAAATAAAAAGGTGTTCCAAGTCACCTGGGATGAGTCTTCTTCAGAGGAGTCAGAGGTTGAAGACAAAAGGTAACTAAGATACCTTACATTAATGGCAGCCGGACCCAAGCTAAGAACCGACTTAGATCAAGAAAGCAAGTCCGGGTTTGAGTCAAACCACAAGTCACCCATTTTCAAAGGTTTCAATGAGGTAAATGTTTTGAATGCAAAGTTTTTAAAAATAATTTCTTACTTAATAGAAAATTGTCTACATCTAAAAATCAAGTTAACTTATTCCTTAAGGAAAATCAAGACCTATTAACAAATTAACTCAAACTCCTTAACTAAACAACTTCAAAATGGAAGTTTTGTTCAAAATGAAGAGTTATCTGCAGCGCAATGATCGCAAACAGCTAGCTTTGTTGATAAAATAGCCTCTCGAGCGCCTGATTGCACAGGGGTGCCTGAGTGCTCGGGCGCCTAGTGCTCGGGCGCCCGAGACCCCGGGCGCCTGTATGCATATGGGCACTCGAGACTGGTTTACGTCAACAGCTGCTGACTAGTCTCCAGCTTAATTTCTTGTCTTCTTGGGTGATTTCTAGCCAACCGGAGTTAGGCTCGCTCGAATCCGACTCCGGCCTTTTGCCCCTTAAGCATCCTTCCTCTCGGCTTCTCGTCCCTTGGATGCGATGCGCGTCCTTCTCATTCCACCGGCATACTCTTCCATAGAGTTATGCATCCCTCGGATGCACCGAGCCCGTTGGCTCCCTTTCCATGCCATCCTTCTCGACCGCTGCGTCTTCCACTCGATTTCCTATGCTTCTAAGTTCCTGCACACTTAGACACATGGATTAAAAACACCAGGACCTAACTTGACTCGATTGACCACATCAAAACTAACATGGGGTACTTACAATAGGTTTTCAAGAAAATACTCTAAGAATTTTGAAAATATTTTAAAAATATTTATCAATTAATTAGTCCTTATCATCTCACTCATTCTAAATGTCACAGTATAAGCAACCACGGTAACCTTATGGGTGTTGTGAGATGCTCGATTAATTTTTCTCAATTATATTTGTAGATTGTTTGACCTTGAGTTAGATTCAATTTTAACAAGTAGTATCTTAAAAGTAAATATCAATAATTGGCTTCCAAGTATTGGCGAGGCACAGGGATCTTCTTGAGTATCGGAACAACAACCCTTTCCTTAGACAAAGTCTTTTAAAGAAATGACAGTTTTAATTTACTCTTTGAGAAACCCTAATCTAACTAGTTTAGGATGTGGCGAGGTAGCTTCGGCTAGTTTCACTTGGCTAAGTCGACCAAGTCGAGTACTCCTTACCTTTCCTGACTTCCTATACCAAGCTTTTGGTGCCAGAAGCACTAGATTGAATCTTGTTTTGATAAGTGGCAAAGGGTTCAATTTAAGCTGATATGGTATACTATGAAGTTGTTGAGATTGCAGGAAAGTCCTAAGTAAGCTAGGCAAGAAGTCTTGACCTGCAGGGTTGAGTACAAAGTCCTGGTCAAGTATTGGGCAACGAATGTTAGGATCTTACCATTTGCTAGAAGGGGGGAATCGCTATTTCTCGATTTTCACTTCCTATAATGCTAGCGTGAGCAAGCGGAAATAATAATAACTAAAACTAACAACAATGAAAGACACACCGATTTACGTGGTTCGGAGATGACGCTCCTACTCCACGACTGTCCGTAAGGTGGACGATCCTGATCCATCGGTGGATGACTCCCCGGAACACCTTCGGCTAGCTCGTGTAGCTCCTTGTGGGTGAAGAAACCTCGTCACAATCTGGACAACACTCCTGAGCTCTTAGACTACTAATTGGCCTTTAACCAAAACCAATTTCGTTAAGAACTCTCAGCCAAAACCGAGCCCTCTTAAATAGAGCTCTTGGCTGATATGACCATTACCAGTCGACTGCCCCGACTGATCCCTCAGCCAACGGCTACTTTTTCAAACCTACCAGTCCACTGCCCCATGGCCAGTCGACTGATCTTTCTGTGGACTTTATCAGTCGACTGATCCAAGGCCAGTCGACTGATCCAAGGCCAGTCGACTGGTCCACCCTTAAACATAAGGTCTCTCTTCCTGAGTACATTTCTCCCAGCACTTGAACCCTAGAATTTCCCGAGTACACTTCCCTCAACACTCGAACCCTCACGACTCAGTCAACTCTTCATCCAGCAGCCTCGACTTGTTGCCCTCAATCCCTCTTCGACTTTGGCTCCCGTCCCTCATATGTGCACACAAGCCCTCGGCTTGCCTCCATGCCATCCTTCACGCATGCCTCAAAGTTCGCTTCCCTCGGCTCATCATCCCTGTTATATCCATGGTCCCTCGGATGCGCACACAAGCCCACGACTTGCCTCCATGCCATCCTTCACCGTACCCGAAGCCGTCCAACTGAGTCCATGTGTATCCTGCAAACCTGCACACTCAAATACACATATCAAAACACAAGGGTGAACCTAACTTAAACCCTTTGCCCAAATATCAAAACACATGGTCACTCCGGACCATAGATTGCCCCAACAATCTCCCCCTTTTTGATGTTTGGCAATACGTTTAAGTTAGGAAAAACAAATAGCAAAAAATAATGCTACTAACCATTTGGACTTACGTTGCCAAGACTTCACCTTAGACTTATACCGCCAATGCGTATGCACCATAACATGGATCCTATCCCAAGACATCCCCACACCTAACCTCCCCAAGAGTTAGGAATTTTACCAAAATGGATTTTTTAAAACATTTCCAAGGCTCCCCCTACACTGGACTTACAAAGGCTTTTTAATAACCTCTCTAAAGTTCCCCTTACGCCACAAAATGAGCAACAATGCTCCCCCTTTACCTAAGCTCCCCCTTGACCTAGGATTTCTTGCAAAGGCGTGTTTGGTTTCCCACTTAAACCCAACACTTCTCCCCCTTTGCCATACATTAAAAAAACTCCAACAATCTCCCTCTTATTGGATCATTTACCTCCTAATGATCATAAACACAATGTACTAACCTCCCATAAGATTACACACTTGTTTTATACACCCTCTTGATTGCTGAAACCCAATTTCTGCCCTGACCAGTCGACTGCCCTCTGTATCACTCGACTGATCCCCTGAAAATCCCAATTTCAACATTTCTGACCCAATTTCAGAAATGCACCAGAAATTCCACAGATCTCCAAAAATTCTCAAATTTTGTGGAGATGTTTGTGGTACCAATATCTACTTGGAAAAAATATATTCAAAAATGTATATATCACCAATCCCAAGATTGACACAAAACCCAAAACTAGCTAAATGGTTCAATTGAACCTTGTCCTAAAGTCCTAGTTTTGGCTTCCCCTTGATGTTTTTCCCCATACCAAACCACAATGCATTCCTAACATTGATTTATATGGTATTTATACAACAAAAACCACCTTTCATGCAATATGACCCTAATATCATGTTTTCATGCATGAAACTCAAATCCAATATGCCAAATTCCTAGGATCGAGACTCAAATCCATCTCCACATCCCTTGGCACACTCCATAACCCATCTAGATTTCCGAGAGAAACCCTCCCGAGATCCATAGACCATGGGTCCCAACTTGGCTTCTAGAGCTCTCCCTTGAGCTCTTAGCCTTAGCCACCTTCCTAGGTGACTCAATCCACGCTAGACCACACCAGTGTACCTCCGGTGACTCTTAGTCTACAACCTTGCCTTCTTTAACTTTGGACACCTTGTCCTTGGTTAAACACTTCTTACCCTTAAATGACATTCCCTTGTCATTCTCTAACCTTCCATCCTTGGCATAATTATATGCTACCCTAGCATATTTTCTTCCATTTGCCTTGGATGCACCCAATTTGATATTTTTGGGCTTTTGAACACCCAAACACATGTCAAGTCCCCTTGGTCCAATAATGATCCTACCTAGGACTTTTTCAATTTCTTCAAGTCTTACCCTCAAGACTTGATTTTCCAACTCTATAGCCCCAATCCTAGAGTCAACATGTCCACCTTGAATATTCCTAGACCTACCCATCCTTCTAGGCATATGCCTCCCCTTCTTGGGATTTGTGCCTTGATCACTAACCACCTTCCTTCCCTTAGGTAGGGTAGTTTGGGTCTTTCTTGGTCTAGCCTTGGGTAATGATTTTATAGAATTATCTACCTTGTTAATCCTATTCCTATCATTATACCTAAATCCATGATTATTCTTAACAAGCATATAAGAATTTGAAATTGGATTCAATTTTAAACAAGGAATCACCTTCCCTTTTACCTTTGAAGCTCTCCCTTGACTTGAGCTCCTCTTCTTTTCCAATTTCTTCAAGTACGTCAATTTCTTGATTTCTTCTTTCTTTAGGCACTTGGTGTGGTAGTGTCCATGCTCACCATATGTGAAGCAAATTATATGCTTCTTATCCTTCTTTGCTTCATCCCTACAACTTATGTTAGTTTTCAAATTATTTGAATTGAGTTTAGGGTTTATCTCCTTTTTCTTACCCAATGGACATTTGTCCTTGTAGTGTCCCTTTTGATTGCACTCAAAGCAAATTATATGATCCTTTGACTTTGCTTTGATGGAGGTGGAAGCTACTTCTTGCTCCGGTATTGAAAATGGTCTCTCCTCCCCCTCAATCCTTGACATGGAGACTTCTTCTATTTCTTCCTCACTTGAAGATGAGGACGATTCAACTTTCTCCTCCTCTTCGGATGTTGAACTTGACTCAACTTCCAATTGGTCCTTCTCCTTCTCTTGGACCAATGACTTCTCTTCCTTGGGCTCCTCTTCTCCTTGTCTTTGTGTCAGATTTTCATGCAAAGCTATTACCATTCTCCATAGCTCATATACATTCTTGTATTCTCCTACATTTAACACAACATATGGAGGTAATAAATTTAATACAATTCTAGTTACCTCCTTATCCGCCTCCGCTTCTTCCGTTTGACTCTTGGTCTAATACCGAGGTCGAAGGCATTTTCCTTTCATATCCGTTGGAGCTTCGAATGACACTTCCAATGCGGTCCAATAATCTCAATCCATTTGGAACCACGTCTCCAACCGCTTTCTCCAATAATCGAAGTCATCTCGGTCATATGAAGGTGGAATTCGAACATCCCATCCTAGCGGACCTTCCGACTCCATCTTCCTCTAGCACGTTTTGCTCTCTCGGTGGTTAGTCCGTAGACAAGCGAACCTCGCTCTGATACCACTTGATAGGATCTTACGTTTGCTAGAGGGGGGGAATAGCTATTTCTTGATTTTCTCTTCCTACAATGTTAGCGTGCACAAGCGAAAATAATAATAACTAAAACTAACAACAATGGAAGACACACTGATTTACATGGTTCGGAGATGACGTTCCTACTCCACGGCTGTCCGTAAGGTGGACGATCTCGATCCGTCAGTGGATGACTCCCCGGAACACCTCCGGCTAGCTCGTGTAGCTCCTTGTGGGTGGAGAAACCTCGCCACAATCCGGACAACACTCCTGAGCTCTTTGACTACTAATTGGCCTTTAACCAAAGCCAATTTCTTCAAGAACTCTTAGCCAAAATCGAGCCCTCTTAAATAGAGCTCGTGGCTGATATGACCATTATCAGTCGACTGCCCCATAGGCAGTCGACTGATCCCTCAGCCAACGGCTAATTTTTCAAACCTACCAGTCAACTGCCCCATGGCCAGTCGACTGATCTTTCTGTGAACTTTATCAGTCGACTGATCCAAGGCCAGTCGACTCAGTCGACTGGTCTGTTAGACCATTTGTCCGTACGCTAGAGGGGGGGTGAATAGCGTTTCGCCGAATTCTTGTTCCTACACGGTTAGTTTGCACAGCGGAAATAATAGTAAAACAATAATAAAATCACTAACCAATGCTAACACGGCGATTTTAGTTGGTATCCACCCCGGTCGGGTGACTAATCCAACAATCCGTCGGTGGATCAAGCCCCGGATAACCTCCGGCTAGAACTCGTCGCTCCTTGTGGGTGGAGAAACCTCGCCACAACACCAAGGACACTTCCTGAGTATACAAGACTACTAACTAGCCCTATCCAAGCAAGTTTCGTCAAGAAACTCAGCCACCACGAAGTCCTCTTTAAATAGGACTCGGGGCTGATTTCTCGCTCCCAGTCGACTGCCCCCGACTGGTGCCAGCCAAATTCGACCGTTGACACCCAACGTTCGAATTTGCTGTCTCACCAGCCACCTACCAGTCGACTGCTCCCAGGGCAGTCGACTGGTCCCAAGGTTGAGACCTTTCTGTGAGTTCCATCAGTCGACTGCCCCCAGGCCAGTCGACTGGTCTACTCACACACCTAAGGTTACCCTTCCTGAGTACATTTCACTCCGTACTCAAACCCTAGGATTTCCCGAGTACAATCACACTACACTCGACCCTCACGACTCGACTGACTCCTCCTCCGCAGCCTCGACTGTTGCTTTCGCGCCCTCTTCATCTTTGGCTCCCGTCCCTCGGATGCACGCAAGCCTCTAGCTTGCCTCCATGCCATCCTTCACACATGCCTCGAAGTCCGCGTCCATCAGCTCATCGTCCCTGCTCTCCAAGGTCCCTCGGATGCGCACGCAAGCCTCCAGCTTGCCTCCATGCCATCCTTCACTGTATCGAGGCCGTCCAGTCAAGTCCATATGTGTAACCTGTACAACCTGCACACTCAACATACACATATAAGTACACAAGGGAAAACCTAACTTAAACCCTTTGCCCAAACATCAAAACCCATGGTCATTCCGGACCATCTTAGGGTCGATTGCGCCAACATGGTCCACCCTTAAACCTAAGGTCTCCCTTCCCGAGTACATTTCTCTCAGCACTCGAACCCTAGGATTTCCCGAGTACACTTCCCTCAGCACTCGAACCCTCACGACTCAGTCGACTCTTCATCCAGCAGCCTCAACCTATTGCCTTCAAGCCCTCTTCGACTTTGGCTCTCATTTCTCAGATGCGCACACAAGCCCTCTGCTTGCCTCCATGTCATCCTTCACGCATGCCTCGAAGTCCGCTTCCCTCGGCTCATCGTCCTTACTATATCCATGGTCCCTCGAATGCGCACACAAGCCCACGGCTTGCCTCCATGCCATCCTTCACCATACCCGAAGCTGTCCAACTGAGTCCATGTGTATCCTGCAAACCTACACACACAAATACGCATATCAAAATACAAGGGTGAACCTAACTTAAACTCTTTGCCCAAACATCAAAACACATGGTCACTCCGGATCATAGATTACCCCAACAACGAAGACTTGGCGAGTGAAGTCGAGCACGAAGTCCTGCTTGGGGATTGGGCAATGAAGACTTGACGAATGAAGCCGAGCACCAAGACATGGTTCAGGGGGACCGAGTAGAAGACTTTGCTGAGCAGGATAGCAGACAAGAGTCGATATGGGTCAAGGTCCAACATCGTCGAGTTTCAGGTTCTCGGAGGCTGAGTAAAAGTTCAACCAAAGGTTCCGAGTGGCAACAGGTAAACTCTCCTGAGAAGAGTAGGTGAAGACACGTTCCCCGGTGAGGGAACAGTAGGCGTCGATCCGACCTAAGATTTTGAGTGAAACCTAAAAGTCACGACCAAGACAACACTAGATATAATTCATACATGTCTTAATTCTATATTTTATTATTATATGTTTGGAACTGACCCTTGTTGCAACTAAAAAGAGAAAGTAGTTGACTGGCTGGTAGCAGACGGCTGAGTTGGCGTAATGGTCTGGCTTACTTGGCGAGTGCTAAGTGCAGGACCCACGTCGGCACTCAGGCACCTGAAAGGTATTGGGACCTTGGCGTTTAGCTAGAGGGGGGTGAATAGTTACTTTTCGATTTTTCTTCCTACAAGTGTTAGCAAGCGCAAGCGGAAAACAAAACAATAATCTAAAACAACGCTAACACATAACCTTTACGTGGTTCGGAGATGAAACTCCTACTCCACGGCTGCCCGTGAGGTGGACGATCATGATTCTTCGGTGGATGATTCTCTGGAACACCTCCGGCTAGCTCTTGTCGCTCCTTGTGGGTAGAGAAACCTCGCCACAACACCTTGACAATCTCTGAGCATGTTTAGGCTACTAACAGGCTTTACCCAAGCTTGTTTCGCCAAGGAAGAACAGCAAAAAATGAGCCCTCTTAAATAGTGCTCGATACTATTCTAACCGTTACTAGTCGACTAGTACTAACACTAGTCGACTGGTCCTCGCGAATTCGAATGTCACAACCTGGCGATTCACATTCTGGTCGACTGATCTTTCTGTGCTCCTCATCAGTCGACTGACCCATCATCAGTCGACTGCTACCTAAGATTTCCCTTCCCAAGTACAATTCTCTCAGCACTCGAACCCTAATATTTCCCTTCCTGAGTACAGTTCTCTCAGCACTCGAATCCTCATGACTTAGCCGACGCTTCATCCAGCAGCCTCAATCTGTTGTCTTCAAGCCCTCTTCGACTTTGGCTCTTGTCCCTCGGATGCATGCAAGCCCACGGCTCGTCTCCCATGTCATTCTTCGCATATGCCTCGAAGTCCGTTTCCCTCGGCTCATCGTCCCTGCTTTGTCCACGGTCCCTCGGATGCATGAAAGTCCACGGCTTGTCTACCCATGTCATCCTTCACCGGCCCCGAAGACGTCCAACTAAGTCTATGAGTATCTCGTAAACATGCACACTCAAATACACATATTAGATCAACATGAAATCCTAACTTAATCATATTGACACACACATCAAAACCTATGATCTACCCAATCAAATTTGGGTCGATTGCATCAACAATCTCCCCCTTTTTGATGTGTGGCAATATGTTTAAGTTAGGTACAAAAATAACAATTGAAAATTACAGACATAGTAAGTTAAGCAGCATAAACATGCATCCTCCCCCTTAACCTATGCCTTCCACATAATTTTTAATTTTCCATAACCCCAAGTTACGCTAAAAAACTAACTCCACATGTTAAGTTAAAACTAACTTAAACCCCACGTTCTCCCCCTTTTACACCATCAAAATGATTGCCCCAAGCAATACTAACCATTTGTATTAATAAATGATACCCTCTTGTTCTGAAAAATCTCCAGAAATCAGAAAATAACAGCACCAGTCGACTGGGTCAGTTACCAGTCGACTGGTGCCTACAAACTGCAAACACATAGAAAGATCAGTCGACTGCCCCAGGGGCAGTCGACTGATACACAATAGTCTGAATTTCAGCCGAAATTCAAAAACCCCTAGCAAATTCCATAAAATTTTAAAAATTCTGAAATTTTGCAAGCATATTTCTTATGATGTATTCTAACTCAGAAAAATATATTTTCATGAAAATACCAAATATGCTTGACTTTTTGACCAAAATTATAACTCTTTAAAAACATTCCATTTGTATCAATCTTCTATCCTAGGTTTGAGTCCATGTGTTTTTCAAATCTATCACATACTTCTTAAAACACAAAAATGCTTTCAATCCTCTCCCTTAAAGGAATCTTCCCCTAATATCTTGATAGAAGGTAAATTAGAATTCATCATATAATCATAAGATTGCATAAAGCACAACTAAAGTAATAACAAACCATATAAACCATACTAGAAAAGTAAAAAGGTTCATCCAAACTTTAAAAGAGTTCTACAATAACCAAAAAGAAGTGTTACAAGGGTCACAACCCCGAAATCCTCAAATATTACAATATTAAATATAGTGTTTCAGAAATAATAAAAGACATGCCCAATAGAAACACACTCTCAACACCATCAAAACCAAATCATGCTGAGGCTATACGTCATCGCTAGGAGGAGGAGGAGGAGGGGCCTGATACATCAGGTTCCGGCGCTGCATCATCTCATACATGTCATCTTGTCGTTGCTGGAAACTCTGAAAGTGCTCCCTGACCGTGAACCTCCCCCTAAAAACTCTGAAAGTCCTCCCTGAGTCCATGAACCTCTGCCTCTAGTCAGGAGAACCGCTCCTCTGTAATCCCAGCAGAAGCAGCAACAGGCGCAGCAACAGGAGCAGCCTCCTCAGCCTCATCATCATCAAAGCTAGAGCCTGCATGACGACATCGCCAGACCATCACTCCCTACCGCCTCTCAATCCCAGCCAAGGAGGGCTACCGAGAACCTATCTGGTCGTAGTCCTTTGGCAGCTGATAAATCTAACCTCTAACGACTCTAATGCCTCTAGATGTAAAGAATTCGGTCAAAATATGACCGAATGACATGTAGATCTTCCTATTGACGTCATGCAAAAAATGCACAATAGATGCGAATACATGGTGGGCGATGTCAATGTCTAGCCTCCTCTCTAAAGCATACATCATCACCAAGTGAGGTAGCCGAATCTTTGACCTCCCCTTGGTGACAATAGGCAAAATGCAGTCTAGGATAATTTTATACAAGATGTTGCTAACTGGACTCATGCGTCTAGATATAAAAATATGTTACATTAGGCAATGTTAATGGCAATGTTAATGGCTCAGTGACATCGGGGAAACATGTAAACAGATTTTCTAACACCCGACATCCTAAGAAGGATCGTAATAATGCAGATAAAAAAGGGATGGTAACTCCCTGTACCATAGACTCATACATCCCGTCATCGGGACTACTATATGTAAGATTGGCATAAAACTCCTTGTAGAGGTCAATGTTGACATAATGTTGACAGTATACTAACTTTTCTAATCTAAAATGAGTGATAATCTCAATTATGTGAGGAGTAATCTCCTGAAAATATGATTGATTGAGATATCGACAGTTCATTAAAATGAAATCAGCATTTTCAAATACCCATCGACAAGCCTCGGAATGGAACCGAGGTGCCGCCGGATCTATGGGATGTTGTTGGGATGATCCCACACCAACCCTTCTCTTTTGCCTAGCCCTAAAATGCAATTACCATACGCATGTACCATGAATGACCCAATCAAGAAGAAAAATAAGGTAAACATGCACAAAATGAAGAGTTAGTCATGAATCATAGATTAAATGGGAAAAAATAAGGTAAATAATTCATTACCGTCTCTCCATTCGTTGTATGATGGATAATGATCAAGTTTGACTCAAGGAGGGTGCTTTTCTTTCCCTAGACTTGGATCTAAGATGATGGAGGGCTAGAAACTTGATTTCAGAACCTTGGGAAGACTTGGAGTGGCTAGAGAGGTCAGGGGAGAGAAGTGGCAACAAGGGACTGTTAGTGATATGAGAGAAGTGTCCTAAGGCAATCGCCTTATGATTGTAATCATTTATTTTAATAAATGAATATTCACTATTTGAGTATACATGTTTGTGTATTTGATTGAGATCTTAAACTCATTTACTGAGTGTCCGCAATACAATTCACAGCATGAGAGAATTTGTGATGAATTCACAACTAGTGATTATCTCTACATGTGCAATTGTGAAGTATTGAAATTGTCCCTAGTCGATGAATTGATAAATACGGGCACTATCAATTCTGTTGAGACTAGCATGGGTTATTCTCTAATCAGCTGATTCTCACTGGCTGGTGACATTGAGATGTCCGGAGATAAACATGAATGCTAGTTAAGGGAACTAGTTCATTGGAGTGACTGCCTGTAAAACTTCATATGGTAGTCTACATATAGATTTGTCAGTGAAGTTCTTACTGCAGCTTAAGTGCGATGTTCCTTTGACTTGCGGTGTTCAAGTCATCTTGGTCATGGAGACTTATACTTTGACATCTTAAGCAAGCATCTCCAAGGAGGTGTGGACCCATGATGATTGGGTATAAGCCGAAGTGCCCGAAGATGTTTAAACAGCCTACAAAGGATTCACCACTCCTTGTGAGGAGATGTATACCCAAGGCCTATCGTCGGATTGTTACTCGAAGCCTCTGGTCAGAGCATGACATGTTCAGAGTATGAATCTCATAAATACATGAGAGTAATTAGAATCCGTAGGACGAGAAAACGTTACTTGGGCTAGGTGTGATGTAGTCAGCCTAGTGGGGACTGACACACATAGACCATGTCCTGAACCAAGTGGGTATAAGATGGTGAAGGGAATGGGGCACGATTCATTATAGTTGCTGAAGGGGTTCAGAATTGTTTCTGAGGTCAACCGTTGATCTTTCGATTAATTGGGGATCATGATGTACTACTAGGTGTCACTCATGATCGTTCTATAATTGATTAATTATAGACGGCCAACATAAATTGAAAGCCTATTTAGTCACACGCACTACGAGTAATCCGAGGGATTTAAAACGAGTTGAAAATTAGATTTTCCAATCAAGAGAGATTAGGTTTAGTTGAGCCAAACTATAAGTCGAATCTGAATTTTTCAAAGACGCATCGGAAGCGTAAAATGGCTAAGTTTTTTGAAGACTTAATAGATGAATTAAATATGTTTAATTCATTGGGGTGTGGTTTGGATGGGCCGGCCAAAGAGGGCCTCCATCCTCTTTGCTTGGCCGGCCACAACAAAGGGAGAGAACCAAGTTTTTGGATCAATTTATAAAATAAACCAAGTATGGTTTGTTTTATAATAAACCAAGGTTTGGTTTATTTCTTCATGGAAATTAAAATGAACCATGGATTGGTTTATTTTATAAAATCAATCATGGATTGATTTACCATGATAAGGAAATTTATTCTATAGGAGAGAAGAGACTTGATTGATTTTTTATCATGAATTAAAATATGATTTTAACCATGATATAAAATCAAACTTGGCATGATGGAATAAGTTATTCCATATTTGAGAGGCTTGATGGTTGAGAGGCTACTATATAAAGGACCCAAGGCAAGGCTTGAAAAATAATCGAAGAAAAAAAGGGCATAGGCTCTCTCCCTCTCTTTCTCTCCTTCTCTTCTCCCCTTCTTGCCGTGCGCCAACCAGCCCCAAGAAGGAGCACCAGCCGGCCGCCCCTGCCCTTTCCCTGCCGACCACCACCTGCTACCGGAGAAGGAAGCTCCGGCCATCTCTTGGCCGGAAGAAGGTGCTGCCGGAATTAGAGTTTGCCGCAAGGATCTTTTTGCCGCAAGCCTCTTCTTTTGCTTCGCCGGAATTTTGATTCCGGCCATCCTTTTGTGGTTAGTCTTCCGACTTCTCTCTTGGTTTTTCTTGTCGCGTTCTCTGAGAATCTAGTAGTTCTCGAGAACACGAAACTCGTGGCTTTGCGAAGTCATCCCGAAGATACTCGGCGTGGACGCGAATAGAGGCGGAGCTTCCAAGGGACGCTTACAGTTGGATCTCGTCCCTTCCTTCGAGTTACGTGAGGTAATACGTAAATTAGTTTATGTTTCTGCAAAATTTTAAATATATGATCATGTCTACATAAGATAAAATTGCATGCTTAGATGTGTGGTTAAATAATTTGAGAAATTATTTATGCTAAACCTTCCACTGCACGTAATTATTTTTAAAATTACGAACCCGCATCCATGTCAACATGCACCCGGTCCCAACAGGGACGGCACTTGAAACCCTAGGTTCGGTCGTCCCCGTGCGGGGTTTTCTTTTAAAGATTCGCAGCATTAGTCGACTGCCCCAGGGCCAGTCGACTGATGAACTAATCAGAAAGATCAGTCGACTGATGGAGGATCAGTCGACTGCTGTATTAAATATCCTAGTTTGTGAATCGAACTGTACTAGTCGACTGCCTCTGCATCAGTCGACTGATACCCTAGATTTTCAGCATTTCTGTTCCAACTTCAGAAATGCACTAGAAACTCCACAAATCTCCAAAAATTCTAAAATTTTGTAGAGAGATTTATGGTACTCGTGTCTACTTGGAAAAAATACACTCACACATGTATCTATCACCAATCCTAAGATTGACACTAAACTCAAAACTATCTAAATGGTTCAATTGAACATTGACCTAAAATCCTAATTTTGATCTCTTCTTGATGTATCTTCTCATACCCAACCACAATCCATCCCTACCATTGATTTATACGACATCTATACATTGAAAACTAATTTTCATATAATATGAACCCAATGTCATTTTTATGCATGATACCTTACTTTTAATGTGCTAAATCCCTAGGATTAAGACTCAAATTTGTCTCCAAATCCTTTGGCACATACCACAGCCCATCTAATCTTCCTGGAAAAATCCTCCTGATATCCATCGACCATGGACCCCATCATGACTCCTAGAGCTCCCCCTTGAGCTCTTAGCTTTAGTCACCTCGCTAGGTGACTCATCTACAATGGCAAGACCACACCGATGTACCTCCGGTACTTCTTGACCTTCAACCCTAACCTTTTTAACTTTGTACACCTTATCCTTGGTTAGGTTTTTCTTCTCCCCTTTAAATGGCTTTCCCTTTTCATTTTTGGCCTTCTCCTTGCTATAGTCATATGACATTCTTGCATATGACTTTTCCATAGCCTTTGATCTCATAGGTCGGTATCCCAGCCCTGATCTATCATGGTTGGGGTTTTGACTACCTGACACCATGCCTAAACCCTTAGATTCACTAATGAATCTCTCTAGGGTATTCTCTAATTTGTCAAACTTTGCCCTCAAAGCTTGATTTTTCCTCTCTAGGGTTTTAACCTTAGCATCACCATGTCCATTTTGGACATTTCTAGATCTACCCATTTGTCTAGGCATGTGTCTCCCTTTCTTTGGATTAATATCTTGGTCCTTAGGTTTAAAAATTCTAGGTTTATCATGATACATAGATTTCATAGGGTTTTGATATGCAACATTAACCCTATTTTTATCATAATATCTAAAACCAAAATTATGCATAGGTAAATAATTTTCATTACTTCTAACATGCATAGAGGAATTTGAAAAATGCTTAAAGTTAGGGATTACCTCCCTTACCCTTATAGCTCCCCCTTGATGTGAGATTTTCTTCTCCTCCTTCTTCTCCCACTTCCTCAAATGCTCCAATTTCTTGAATTCTCTTTTCCTTGAGCATTTGGTGTGGTAGTGTCTTAGCTCACCACACGTGTAATACCTAATGTGCTTTTTCTCCTTCTTTTCCCTACAACCCATGTTAGATTTTAAAGAAATTGACTTGGGTTTAGGGTTTACCTCCTTTTTACCTAATGGACACTTGTCCTTATAGTGTCCCTTCTTGTTGCACCCAAAGAAAATGATGTGATCTTTTGACTTTGCTTTGGTGGAGATGGATGCTTCTTCTTGCTCCGGTATTGAGAATGGTCTCTCCTCCCCCTCAATCATTGAAGTGGAGACTTATTCTTCTCCCTTTGATGAAGTGGATGATTCTTCAATTTCTTGTGTTACTTCACTTGATGAGATGGATGAATCATTTTCTTCTTTCTCCTCCTCTTCGGATGTTGAGCTTCTTTCTTCATCCGATTGGTCCTTCTCTTCTTCTTGGACCATTGAGCTCATTTCCTTGGGCTCTTCCACTACTTGAGCTTGTGTAGGGTTTTCATGAAGTGATAATATCTTACTCCATAATTCGTGTGCATTTTTGTATTCACCTACACCACTAATTATATCATTAGGTAAAATATTAAATAATATTGATATTACCTTTTCATTTGTCTTTGATTGCATTTGTTACTCCTTATTCTAATATCTTGGTCGGAGCATTTTCCCACGCTTATCTTTTGGAACTTCAAATGGCTCTTCTAGCGCGATCATGAAATTCTAATCCATGCCGAACCATGTCTTTGTCTGCATCTTCCAATACTCGAAGCTTTCACGGTTATAGGGAGGTGGAACATTTATATCATCCCCTAATCTTTCTTCAATCGTCATTTCCTCTAGCTTTTTGCTCTCTCGGTGGTTAGTCCGTAGATGAGCGAACCTCACTCTGATACCACTTGTTGGGAGCTTGGCGTTTAGCTAGAGGGGGGGGTGAATAGCTACTTTTCGATTTTTCTTCCTACAAGTGTTAGCAAGCACAAGCAAAAAACAAAATAATAATCTAAAACAACGCTAACACATAACCTTTATGTGGTTCGGAGATGAAACTCCTACTCCACGGCTGCTCGTAAGGTGGACGATACCGATTCTTCGGTGGATGATTTCCCGGAACACCTCCGGCTAGCTCTTGTCGCTCCTTGTGGGTGGAGAAACCTCGCCACAATACCTTAACAATCTCTGAGCACGTTTAGGCTACTAACAGGCTTTACCCAAGCTTGTTTCGCCAACGAAGAACAGCCAAAAATGAGCCCTCTTAAATAGTGCTCGATACTGTTCTGACCGTTACCAGTCGACTGGTGTTAACACTAGTCGACTGGTCCTCGCGAATTCAAATGTCACAGCCTGATGATTCGCATTCTGGTCGACACCAGTCGACTGATCCCAAGATCAGTCGACTGATCTTTCTGTGCTCCTCATCAGTCAACTGACCCATCATCAGTCTACTGCTACCTAAGATTTTCCTTCCCGAATACAATTCTCTCAGCACTCGAACCCTAGGATTTCCCTTCTAGAGTATAGTTCTCTCAGCACTTGAATCCTCATGACTTAGCCGACGCTTCATCCAGCAGCCTCAATTTATTGCCTTCAAGGCCTCTTCGACTTTGGCTCTCGTCCCTCGGATGCATGCAAGTCCACAGCTCCCATGTCATCCTTCGCATATGCCTCGAAGTCCGTTTCCCTTGATTCATCGTCCCTGCTTTGTCCATGGTCCCTCGGATGCATGTAAGTCCACGACTTGTCTACCCATGCCATCATTCACTGGTCCTGAAGACGTCCAACTAAGTCTATGTGTATCCTGCAAATATGCACACTCAAATACACATATTAGATCAACATGAAACCCTAACTTAATCATATTAACACACACATCAAAACCCATGATCTACCCAATCAAACTTGGGTCGATTGCACCAACAAAAGGAACTCAGGCGCTTGGCCAAGATAACGTTTGACCGAACAACGGATAGAGTTTCCGCCTGGTACGCTGCAGTGAGGGTGCCTGAGAGGTCATTCAAGCGCTTGAGTAAGTACTATAAAAAGGGGTCGAGTGCAGCAATTCATGACAACAATTCTAAGACTACAATCAATTTCTTCTTCTGTGTGTTGTGCGACCGAAGTTCCAATAAACGCTGAAACGCCGTCCGACTCTCCGAACGAAGATCTTCCTTTCATTTCAGGAGTCGATATAATTGTTTTTCTTTTATTGCACACTTCGGTTCAGTAATTTATAATATTCTTGCGATTATTAGTATCACCCAAAGTAAATGATCAAGGATTGTAGGCCTTGTAGTAGGAGTCGGTCAAGACTCCGAAGCAAGTAAAAGCAACCTGAGTTAGCGAATGTGCTGTGTTTTATTTTCTGCTGCTTCCTGTTGTTGGGACTGGTGCGTATGACTAGAGGGGAGTGAATAGCCAATCACCCACTTCAATCGCCGGTTCTTCCTACACGTGTTAGTGCACAACGGAACACAATACAAACTAAAACTAACAAGCAAGAACACAAACTAATTTAACGTGGTTCGGAGATAAGGCTCCTACTCCACGGCTGCCTGTAAGGTGGACGATCCCGATTCGTCAGTGGATGATTTCCTGGAAAGTCTCCAGCTAGCTCATGTCGCTGTGTGTGAAGAAACCTCGCCACAACCTTGCAACAACTCCTGAGCACTTGTAGACTACTAATAAGCTTTACCCAAGCTTATTTCATCAACATTTGCTCAGCCAAACCCAACTCTCTTAAATAGAGCTTGACCCTGAAACAGCCATTACCAGTCGACTGGTCCACTTGGATTCGAACGTTACAGCCCAACGTTCGAATTCCAGTCGACACCAGTCGACTGCTACATGCAACAGTCAACTGATCTTTCTGTGCCCAACACCAGTCGACTGCTACATGTAGCAATCGACTGCCCAAGCCCTAAACCTAGGGTTTCAACCCT
>JAGFNQ010008014.1:103826-126288 GCA_024364735.1 Boesenbergia rotunda
TGTTACCTTTAAAGCTAGATTAGTGGCAAAAGGATATCGTCAGAAACAAGGAATTGATTATGACGAAACCTATTCGCCAGTAGCTATGCTTAAATCCATTCGGATGCTCCTAGCCATAGCAGCTCATTATGATTATGAGATATGGTAAATGGATGTGAAAACAAGTTTCCTTAATGGAAATCTGCTTGAGTATGTATACATGATACAACCTGAAGGTTTCACATCGGTTGATAAAACCAAAGTATGCAAGCTTCGACGATCCATATATGGACTGAAGCAAGCATCAAGGAGCTGGAACATCCATTTTGATGAGACAATCAAAGAGTTTGATTTCTCACAAAATCCTGATGAACCTTGTGTGTACAAGAAGGTTAGTGGGAGTGCAGTCGTATTCCTAGTATTATATGTCGACGACATATTACTTATAGGAAACGATATATCAGTCTTACAAACAGTTAAAATTTGATTGTCCAAAACTTTCTCCATGAAAGACCTGGGAGAAGCAACCTATATCCTTGGGATTAGAATCTATAGAGATAGATCTAAACGGTTGCTTGGTCTTTCGCAGTCTACATATATAGACCGAGTGCTAAAAAGGTTTAGCATGTCAGAATCCAAGAAAGGTTGCCTTCCCATCAGGCATAGGATCAACCTTTCAAAGTCTATGTGTCCGCGCACAGAAGACGAGAGGATTTGCATGAATAAGATTCCTTATGCATCCGCGATAGGATCTATCTTGTATGCTATGTTATGTACAAGGCCCGATGTATCGTATGCTTTGAGCGTCACCAGCAGATACCAGTCGGATCCAGGAATGGATCATTGGGCGGCTGTCAAGATAATCCTTAAGTACTTAAGAAGAACTAAGGATGTGTTCCTAATATATGGAGAAGGAGATATGGTAATACGTGGGTATACAGATGCCAGTTTCCAGATAGATAAGGATGATTCCAAATCTCAGTCTGGATACGTATTTACTTTGAATGGAGGCGCAATAAGTTGGAAGAGTTCCAAACAAGACACTGTAGCGGATTCCACCACGGAAGCGGAATATATCGCAGCTTCGGAAGCAGCAAAGGAAGCAGTCTGGATCAAGAAGTTCGTCTCCGATCTTGGCGTGGTTCCAACCATTGATGAAGCAATGCCGATTTACTGCGACAACAATGGAGCTATTGCACAAGCAAAGGAACCAAGGTCTCATCAGCGATCCAAACACGTGCTTCGCCGCTATCATCTGATCAGAGAGATTATAAGTAGGAATGATATACAAATTCAAAAAATTCCCACTGAAAGGAATTTAGCGGATCCTTTAACTAAGGCCTTGCCTCAGAACAAGTTTGAGGGTCATGTTAGAGCCTGTGGTATTAGATACCGTAGCGATTGGCATTAGGCCAAGTGGGAGTTTGTTAGTGATATGAGAGAAGTGTCCTAAGGCAATCGCCTTATGATTGTAAACATTTATTTTAATAAATGAAAATTCATTATTTGAGTATACATATTTGTATATTTGATTGGGATCTTAAACTCATCTACTGAATGTCCGCAATACAATTCACAGCATAAGAGAATTTGTGATGGGATCACAACTAGTGATTATCTCTACATGTGCAATTGTGAAGTATTGAAAGTATCCCTAGTCGATGAATTGATAAAAATGGACACTATCAATTCTGTTGAGACTAGCATGGGTTATTCTCTAATCAGCTGATTCTCACTGGCTGGTGACATTGGGATGTCCGGAGATAAACATGGATGCTAGTTAAGGGAACTAGTTCATTGGAGTGACTGACTGTAAAACTTCACATGGTAGTCTATACATAGACAGGTTAGTGAAGTTCTTACCGCAGCTTAAGTGCGATGTTCCTTTGACTTGCGGTGTTCAAGTCATCTTGGTCATGGAGACTTATACTTTAATATCTTAAGCAAGCATCTCCAAGGAGGTGTGGACCCAGGATGGTTGGGTATAAGCCGAAGTGCCCGAAGATGTTTGAACAGCCTACAAAGAATTCACCACTCCTTGCGAGGAGATGTATACCCAGGCCTATCGTCGGATTGTTACTCAAAGCCTCTGGCCAGAGTATTTCATGTTTAGAGTATGAATCTCTTAAATACATGAGAGTAATTAGAAAATAAAGGACGAGAAAGACACTAATTGGGCTAGGTGTGACGTAGTCAGCCTAGTGGGGACTGACACACACATACCATGTCCTGAATCAAGTGGGTATAAGATGGTGAAGGGAATGAGGCACGATACATTAGAGCTGCTGAAGGGTTTCAGAATTACTTCTGAGGTCAACCGTTGATCTTTCGATTAATTGGGGGTCATGATGTACTACTAGGTGTCACTCATGATCGTTCTATAATTGGTTGATTATAGACGGCCAACATAAATCGAAAGCCTATTTAGTCACACGCACTACGAGTAATCCGAGGGATTTAAAACGAGTTGAAAATTGGATTTTCCGATCAAGAGAAATAAGTCGAATCTGAGTTAATCAGAGGCGCAATGGAAGCTTTAAATGACTAAGTCTTTTGAAGGCTTATCGGGCGAATTAAATGAGTTTAATTCGCGATGGGTTCGGCTCGATTTGGCCGGCCAAAGAGGGTGCCCACCCTCTTTGGTTTGGTCGGCCACAACAATGGGGAGAAACCAATTTATTTGGTTTAATTAATAAAATAAATCTAGCGCGATTTGTTTTATAAATTATGGATAAATAAATTTGTATAAAAAAAATTATATAAAGAAATTTATAGAAATTTATTCTTTTTATGGAAATTAAAATGATCCATGGAATGGTTTATTTTAATTTTATAAAATCAATTATGAATTGATTTTTCCATAATAAAGAAAATTTATAAATTTCTTGTAAAATTTATTCCATAATAAAAGGAGAGATGTATTTGTTTTATTATAAAGTTAGTTATAATAAAACTTGGCTTAAACGGAATAATTCATAAGAAAATTTATAGGATAAATTTCTTATGAAAAATTCCTTTAAGAGGGAGACTTGGCAAGGGAGAGACTACTATATAAATGAACCAAGGCTAGGCTTGAATTCCTCAATAGAGTTATCAAGAGATTAATTCTCTCCCTCTCTGTTCCCCTTAGGGCCGGCGCCCCTTGCTCACCATAGGGCCGGCGTCCACCCCTCCTAGGGCCGGTGCACCACCCTCACATCTCCTAGAGTTGGCGTGAGCAACCTCCATCAAGAAGGTGCCAAAGAAGAAGAAGAAGAAGCGAGTCGCATCTCCTTCCTTCCCGGAATTTAGATTCCGTTTCTTGGTGGTTAGTTTCTTTTCTTCTCTCTTGATCTTCTAGTTGCGCCTTTAGAGAATCTAGTAGTTCTCGTCGGCACAAAACTCGTGACTTTGCGAAGTCATCCCGAAGAGAACTCGACGTGGACGCGAATAGAGGCGGAGCTTCCAAGGGACGCTACGGTTGGATCTCGTCCCTTACTTCGAGTTACGCGAGGTACTAAGTAAATTAGTTTACTTTTTCGCAAAATTTTAATTTATGATCATATCCACACATCATAAGGTCGCATGCTAGATACGTGGTTGAAAATAATTTGAGAAATTATTTATGCTAATTCTTCCGCTGCACGTAAATATTTTAAAATTTACGAACCCGTATCCTTGTCAACATGCACCCGGTCCCTACAGTTTAATCTTATGCTTCATCATAATCTCGATGTAATGCATATTAAAAAGAATATTTTTGATAATCTGATTAATACAGTGATGGATATCAATCGAAAAACGAAAGACAATTTGAATGCAAGAAAAGATATACGACTTATTTGTAATAGACCTACTCTTGACGTTGATGAAAATAGTAGGGAACCAAAGCTAAAGGCAGTTTATACATAGAATAAGGCTCAGAAAGGTGTTGTTTGTGAATGGTTGAAATCACTGAAATTTCCAGATGGTTATGTCTCTAATCTTGGAAGATGTGTGGATATGAAGGAATGCAAATTGAGTGGTTTGAAAAGTCATGATTGTCATACATTCATGCAGAGACTCATTCCTATTGCTTTTAAAAAAATAATTACCAAATTTTGTATGGGGTGCCATTACAGAGTTAAGCATTTTCTTACATGATATTTGCTTAACTGTTTTGAAATATTCGCACATGAGGACGTTAGAGAGAGACATTCCGATAATTATGTGTAATTTGGAAAGGATATTTCCACCGTCATTTTTTATTTAATGGAACATCTTTTGATTCACTTGCCATATGAGGCAAAAGTTGGTGGACCTATCCATTTCCGATGGATGTACCCATTTGAAAGGTAAAATGTTTATCTTTTATACTTTAACTATCTGATTTCATCAAAATTTATTCACACTAATATATATATAATATATCTAATACAATTTATTTTATTATCAACAAATTCTTATATATAATGTCTCATTAAATTTATAAATTTTATCTGTTAATGCTTTGTGTTAGTAGGAGCCCTAGAGTCAATTATGTGATAATTTACTAAGGACTTTTTGTATCATATTCTATCATTAATAAAGGCATGTTTGGTTATTATACTTACTTTATACTTGTGTCAAATAGCTAAGTATAATAATGTCATTTGGTAGTAGGTTCTTATCTACATCATATCGATTGGTTGAATCGATAGTGAGAAAATGTAGAGAACACTACACTAAATCAATCCTAGTCAAGCATTAATATTCAAGGGCAATATTAATGCATGGAGACTAGCATGTAGGTCAATTGATGACTTGAGCTCACAAGTCAAGGATATGTGATATCAAGTTGATGTAAGATTTTGTACGTTGCTAGAAGGGGGGTGAATAACACTTTTCGGAGTCTTTCTTCCTACGTTGTTAGTTGCGCAAGCGGAAATACAAACAAAAATGAAACTAACAACAAACAACAATGCTAACAAGGAGATTTACTTGGTATCCACCCCTAAGGGTGACTAATCCAAGAATCCGTCGGTGGATCACTCCTCGAATAACCTCCGGCTAGCCCTTGTCGCTCCTTGTGGGTGGAGAAACCTCGCCACAGCACCTCGACAATCCCTGAGCACCAAGACTACTATTTGGCCTTTAACCAAGACCAAATTCGTCAAACCTTTCAGCCAACACGAAGTCCTCTTAAATAGGACTAAGGCTGAAACCCTTGCCACCAGTCGACTGCCCATTTACCAGTCGACTGGTGCCAGCCAAACAGCAGTCCAACGGCTCGCAGAAACAGCTAGTTTTTGACTTTACCAGTCGACTGCTCCCAGGGTAGTCAACTGGTCCCCAGCCAAAACCTTTCTGTGAGTTTCATCAGTCGACTGCCTCCCAGGGCAGTCGATTGGTCTACTCACACACCTAAGGTTACCCTTCCCGAGTACATTTCACTCCGCACTCGAACCCTAGGATTTCCCGAGTACAATCACACATCACTCATACCCTCACGACTCAACTAACTCCTCATCAGCATCCTCGACTATTTCCTTCGAGCCCACTTCATCTTCGGCTCCCGTCCCTCGGATGCACGCAAGCCTCCAGCTTGGCTCCATGCCATCCTTCACACATGCCTCGAAGTCCGTGCCCTTCAGCTCATCGTCTCTGCTCTCCAAGGTCCCTCGGGTGCACACAAGCCTCCAGCTTGTCTCCATGCCACCCTTCACCGTACCGAAGCCGTCCAGCTAAGTCCATATGTGTAACCTGCGCACCCTGCACACTCACATACACATATCAAATACACAAGGGTAATCCTAACTTAAACCCTTTGCCTAAACATCAAAACGCATGGTCACTCCGGACCACAGATTGCCGCAACAATCTCTCCCTTTTTGATGTTTGACAATACGTTTAAGTTAGGGAAAACAAATAGTAATAAGCAGCAAAACAATGCTAAACAAACAATTAAACTTACGTTGCCAAGACTCCATCTTGGACTTACACCGCCAATGCATATGCAATGCAATCATGGATCCTATCCCAAGGCATCCCACACCTGACCCTCCAGGATAGGACTTTTCACACACCTAACTTCCCAAGTTAGGAATTTTCACACCTAACTTCCCAAACTTTGGAATTTTTCACACCTAACCCTCCAAGTTAGGATTTTTTCACACCTAACCCTCCAAGTTAGGAATTTCCACACCTAACTTCCCAAAGTTAGGAATTTTCCACACCTAACCCTCCAAGTTAGGAATTTTCCACACCTAACCCTCCAAGTTAGGATTTTCCACACCTAACTTCCCAAAGTTAGGAATTTTCCACACTTAACCCTCCAAGTTAGGATTTTCCACACCTAACTTCCCAAAGTTAGGAATTTTCCACACCTAACCCTCCAAGTTAGGAATTTTCCACACCTAACCCTCTAGGTTAGGATTTTTCACCAAAACGGGCTTTTTAAAGCTTCTCCAAAGCTCCCCCTACATTGGACTTACAAAAGCTTTTTAATAACCTCTCCCAGGTTCCCCTTATGCCAAGAACGGAGCAACCATGCTCCCCCTTCATCTCAGCTCCCCCTAAACCTAGGGTTTCCCGCAAAGGCGTATTTGGTTTTCCAAATTAAACCCAACACTTCTCCCCCTTTGCCTAACATCAAAAAGACTCCAACAATATCCCAATTATTGAATCTTTTAATCCCCAATAATCCTAAACACAGTGTACTAGCCCCCCATACACTCGTTTTCCATCATTTGGACCACTTCCCAGCTGCTGATATAAAAATCAGCCCTGACCAGTCGACTGCCCCCAGGGCAGTCGACTGATACTCTGAAAATTAATTTTTTAGGCCACATTCAGAAATGCGCCAGAAATTTCACAAATCTCCAAAAATTTCCAAATTTTGTGGAGAGATTTGTGATACCCATACCTACTTGGAAAAAATACATTCAATAATGTATCTATCACCGTTCCCAAAAATATATTCTCTAATATTTTAATTTCATTTGTTATTTTTTCTAGCCCCTCTTTTTTAATGCGAATTTAATACATAATGATCATTAATTAGTTTATCTTATTTTGAACAGACAAAATGTAGAATGAAAGAAGTTGGATGTATAATAAAAATTTACCAAACCGACGGGGTTTAACTGATAAATTTATGACTGGATTGCGACAATTTATGATTTTTGCTTCTAGTAATGTTCAGTACATGGATGACAATAAGATAAGGTGTCCGTGTAGAAAATGTCACAATGGAAAAATTTTCTGCAAGATAAAGTTGAAGAACATCTATGTAGATTTGGATTTACACCAAATTATTATAATTGGACATATCATGGTGAATCATTCATAGCTGATGAGAATGTTGAACAAAACATACAAGTTTCAATTAGTGACGATCGTAGTTATTATAATCAGTTAAATCCATATCAGAGGATGGTATTTGATGCAGCGGGTCAAAATTTCATTCCCGATCCTTATGGTGCAGGTTCTAGCTATCCTCCATTAGTAGAACAAATGTTTACTACTTATACATCACCGTTGGAGGATCTGGGCTAAGTACCACCTGCTGATGAAACATATCTTCAATTTTAAAATGTGTTGGGTGTTGTTGATGAACCATTATGGGTTGGTTGTGATAGTCATACTAAATTATCTACCACAGCAAGATTGTTGAATGTCAAGGCAAATCATAATGTGTCGCAAGATTGCTTTAATGATTTTGTTCAAGTTATGAAAGAGTTTTTACCACATGATCACATACTTCTCAATGATTTTTATAGTATGAAAAAATTGGTGAAAGAATTGGATCTTCCGGTAGAAAGAATTGATGTTTGCAGAGATGGTTGTATGCTATATTGGGGGCATGATGCTGAAACAGATGTTTGTAAATTCTGTAATCAAGCAAGGTATAAGAGTACCACACGGAGTCAACAAAGACGTAAAGCATATAGTCAGCTGTTTTATTTGCCTTTAACTCCAAGGTTACAAAGGCTTTATGCATCTAAGGTAACTGCTGAACATATGACTTGGCATGCAAATCATCAAACAGAAGAGGGGTCAATGTGTCATCAATCAGATGGAGAGGCATGGAAAAATTTTGATAGAATATATCCGGAATTTGCAAAGAAGACTAGAAATATTAGATTAAGACTTTGTGTAGATGGATTTGCTCCATTTGGGAAATCAGAACGAAATTATTCATGTTGGCCAGTTATTTTAACTCTGTATAATCTTCCTCCTGGGATGTGCATGAAAACACTTTATATGTTTTTAACATTGGTTGTGGCTGACCCGAAAAATCCAAATTAAAGAAGTTAATAGATATTTATATGTAACCACTGATTGCGGAATTGAAACAATTATGGTTTGAAGGTTTTCCTACCTACGATGTTCATACAAATCAGACATTTATGTTGAAGGCAGCTCTTCTTTGGACAATAAATGACTTTCCTGCTTATGGTATGCTTTCGGGTTGGAGTACTACTGGGATCTTGGGATGCCCAATATGTATAGAAAGATCTAAGTCAATCAAATTGAAACATGGGAAGAAAGCTAGTTATTTTGATTGTCATAGACAATTTTTACCACTAGCTCATAATTTCAGAAGGAATAAAAATGAATTCACTAAGAATAAAATTGAAAGAACACCTCCACCATTGAGATTCACAGGCGAACAAATTTGGTACCGAGTGGTTAACTTTCCATCAGTTATTGAAGAACGACATGGTATAGCATATGAGTATGAGAGTACACATAAATGGACTAAAAAGAGTATATTTTGAGATTTACCATATTTGTTTAATCTTATGCTTTATCATAATCTCGATGTAATGCATATTGAAAAGAATATTTTTGATAATCTGATTAATACAGTGATGGATATCAATGGAAAAACGAAAGACAATTTGAATGCAAGAAAAGATATGCGACTTATTTGTAATAGAACTACTCTTGATGTTGATGAAAATAGTAGGGGACCAAAGCCAAAGGCAGTTTATACATAGAATAAGGCTCAGAAAGGTGTTCTTTGTGAATGGTTGAAATCACTGAAATTTCCAGATGGTTATGTCTCTAATCTTGGAAGATGTGTGGATATGAAGGAATGCAAATTGAGTGGTTTGAAAAGTCATGATTGTCATATATTCATGCAGAGACTCATTCCTATTGCTTTTAAAAAAATAATTACCAAATTTTGTATGGGGTGCCATTACAGAGTTAAGCATTTTCTTACATGATATTTGCTCAACTGTTTTGAAATATTCGCACATGAGGACGTTAGAGAGAGACATTCCGATAATTATGTGTAATTTGGAAAGGATATTTCCACCGTCATTTTTGATTCAATGGAATATTTTTTGATTCACTTGCCATATGAGGCAAAAGTTGGTGGACTTGTCCATTTCCGATGGATGTACTCATTTTAAAGGTAAAATGTTTATCTTTTATACATTAACTATCTGTTTTGATAAAAATTTATTCACACTAATATATATAATATATCTAATACAATTTATTTTATTATCAACAAATTCTTATATATAATGTCTCATTAAATTTATAAATTTTATCTGTTAATGCTTTGTATTTTTTGCTATAGGTTATCAGAGTTTATATCTTATCATCACAATTCTCACATATTCTCTTATTTCTCAACAAATATGGTAAGTTTTTTCATATTAATAATTATAACTACAACTTGTCTTTAATTAATCTTATTTTTTGAATTTTGAGCATATCTTTTGACGAGGTGGATGTAGACGGAGCTCACATAGTCAGACTGGTGATACACCATCAGACTTTGTACATAAGCCCCCTTCCAATCAAGCAGGACCTTCCCAAGTACCATCCCCGGGGCCTTCCCATACACCATCCCCAGGGCCTTCCCATACACCATCACCGGGACCTTCCCATTCTCCTACGTCGCTCAAGTCCCCAGCCTTGATTCCTTCTAGACACTCGATAGCTGAGAGCCCAGACATTCAAGAGACTATATTCCCGGTTGGAGATTCGTAAGTAATTTTTTTTTAATTTTCAACTATCTTTATTTTTTAATATTGTTTGATTGTAACTTTGTGATAGGTTTAGTAATTCGGTACGTGTTATTCATGAGATCAATAGAATCATGAATAATCACTGGAGAGGAGACTCGATGTCATATACTACCACTCCACCACCGATGACAGAACTTTGGTGGAACGAGTTTAGGATATATATATCTCACTCATTCATTTTATATCTTAAATAAAAGTGTAAATCTAAATATTTGTTTCTATTGCAGCGTTCTTTCATTTGGGATCTTAGTGTTGAGTTGGAAGTTCGGAGATTTTTTTTAAAAAAATGTGGCGATCACATTTGCCATACACTACATCATCCAAAGAGACAAGGGGAAAAACCACCATTCATCACCGATGAAAATTGGATTAGGATCAACAATTTTTGGGCATCAAATGAGGCTAAACAAAGGAGCCATCGAATAAGACTAATCAATCTTATAATTCTAGAGAGATGTCTGCGACTTATGCAGGAGACTCTATCAATATTGATGAGCATAGATAAAGATTGGTAATTTTTAAACTCTTTCATTATTTTATAAAAATATATTTCATATAATCTAAATATTTTTAATTTTTTTATACAAAGGAATTGGAAAAAGAGTCTGCATTTATAGAGACTTTAACCCGCACGTTCCAGAAAAAAGATAAGACTTGGAGCGGAAAGAGAGTAAAAGCAATGAAGGTTTGAATAAATTGCAAATTTAAGTAGTTAGACTATTTTACATTAATTGCTACTAAAGCAGTTAGACTGTTTCACTGTCCTTTGCAAATTTTGTTGCAAATTTAATTTTTTTGTAGTGGTTCTTTATTTGTTGCATAGATAAATTTTTGACATTAGATTATCCAAGGACTTCTTCCATTCATGATAAGATCATTATTTGAATGTTTGCTATTTAAAATCTTAGAAAATTTTGTACTGACTTTCATGAACTTTTAAATTGTAGTTTTTGGTGATTTTTTTCATTTGGCACAAGATAATAGGCGTCTCCATGCTATTATATAGGGAGTCAAGTTTAGGTGGTTATAAATTCTTAACTGTGTTATTTTATATTATTGGTTATCCTTCCTAACTTATTATAATAATAGATCTTAGTTGAAAAGATATGACTCATTGTGGATGAGTGAGTAAGTAGGGTTTAGCTACCAATGACAACAAGAGCTAACATGAGAAGTGCTGATCTTTCATAGAACTTTTTGATGCTTCGTGTGAAGACTTATCCCATAGTTGTCTTGATTGACATTCCATTTATAGGTTGGTAATATTAGACCAACGCCCACTCTTGCATATGTGGTTTGCCATTTTTTATAGTTGATTAGATAAAATATTACCCTAAGGTTGTGAGTTCATTGATCCATCGTGCAAGCATATTGCCTGAGAATGTTAGTTTGATTTATTAAGTGGGCATTGGTTGCCTCCCAAGGATATAGAGTACACTAAATAAATTGCTACTAATGCTAGTAACATAAATACGAAGTAGGGTTTTTATTTCACAGTCATTTTAAGCAGTTAGACTGTTTTATTATAAATTTATTTAATTTTTTAATTATAATGCAGGAAAAATATGGTGAATTAGAGGAGTTACAGAGAAGCTTAAATACTAGTGAGGATATTGAGGGATCTGAGTCGTCAGTTGACAATAATTTTAATTTATGGTTGCAGGCCAGTA
Source organism: Boesenbergia rotunda (assembly GCA_024364735.1). Lineage (NCBI taxonomy): Eukaryota > Viridiplantae > Streptophyta > Magnoliopsida > Zingiberales > Zingiberaceae > Boesenbergia > Boesenbergia rotunda. Next base: position 115,465 of record JAGFNQ010008014.1, read on the forward strand.
GGGGGCCTAATGTGAGTGGAAGAATATTAGGAATATGTTCATTAAGCAGAACCAAAAGAGTGCCTCGTAATTCATCTTCATGCTCACCAGAAGTCAACACACAGATCCATAACTTGACTGAGGAAGTTGCTCATTTAAAGGACATAATATCAAAAAGGGATCGACAAATGGAAGAAAGAGATCGACGAATGGAAGATATGATGCGTCAACAAAATATGATCATGCAATATTTTCAATTAAATCCAATTCCAAATCAGAATCCTCCAAATTTTGGTGATTATGGTAGTGATGATGATGGCGATGATGGTGCTACGTGAATTTCTTTGGTAAGAAAATTTGTTATTAGATTATTTTTATACTATTTTTTAATATAGTTAAATATTTGCTACTGTTATTTGTAAACGATTAGCTAGCCAATTGTAATATTACAACTTGCAGAGAGCCTACTTTAGTTTTCTAGGAAAGGTGTAATCAAGCTTCAGGAATTTTCCATCCTTTTTAGCTATTTCAATGATTTTGATTTTGATCTGATTTATTATCAACTTTCAATATCTAGATGTTTTAAGGTTAGACTTCTACATTTGAAATAATTTGTTAAGAGATAATTATTTCGCTAGGTTTACTATTATTTCTGTAAAATACGATGGTTCGAAAATCCGGATCAGAAAATTTTTTGAGATTTTTCCGGATGGAGTCTAGGGTTTCCGGCCCTACGGGAGGAGCCCAAAGGGCTTTATTGTAAAAAATTTAAAACTTATCAAGGGTTTCGGATAAACTCTTAAATTATGAAAGGATAAATAATCTAAACTTAGGGGTGTGATATGGAATACAATAAATGGGAGGGTTAAATAGTTAAATCCTTTGCCATAGGGTAGAAGGTTAATTTGTGAAAAGTTAGGGACTTTTCTGCAAAAGTCCCCTCCCCCATTTTATTATAACTTCTCCTCATCCCGATCCCTAACCCGCAGCCAGCAGCCGCCGATACCTCCCTTCTCCTCCCCTCGTGCCCTAGCCGCAGCCAAAGCCGCAGCCGACCCTTTTGTTTCCTTCTTCCTCCCCTCCGCGTGCCCTAGCCACGGTCGACGCCGACTTTTTCCTGTCCTCATCGCGCGACCTAGCTCTGGGTGAAGCCCATAGCCGATTTCCTTCCTTCTCATTCCCTGTGCGCGCGATTGAAGACACAGGACCACAACTGTAACACCCAATAAATTTCTGGTATTATTAGGGATTTTTAGGAATTTTTTAAGCATTTTTCGAAATTTTATTGCATTTTTCGGATTAAAAATAACAAGGAAAAAATTAAGGGGTCGAGTGGGGATTGATCCCGCGACCACAGGGAGAAGCAAAGCCTTAAGGGCAGCCAAGTAACCAGCTGGGCTAGGGTATCAAGCACAGAAAAGAATGAAACGAAATAATGTTATAGTTGATTTAGGTCGTTTCATGAAGAGGTATTTAAACTTCCACTTAAGTTGTGTTAAGACCCCTTTTAGGGTTTGGGGAGGCCGTGCGAGCAAAGAGAGGAGGCTGCGAAAATAGGGAGAAAGGGGGAGTTTTCTTCCTCCTTCTTCTTCCTCTTGAAGTAGAAGACCTAGGGCTTCTTCCCTAGGGCCAAGGGTGAAGTTTTCTTGCAAAGGAAGAGGAAAAAAGCCTTACACTAGAAATTTCGAGATACTTAGTGAGTTTTCTTCAAAAAAGGGTAAGTAAATCACTCACCTGCAATAGGAGTAGCTTCGCATGTAGTTTTCTTGTTGTAGAACCTTGATTTTGTGATTTATGTGCATGTTTGGAGAATAGTATTTATTGTGTGATTAAGTTTCTCAAGAATACATGTTTTTAATCATAGAACTTGAATTGGAGTAGATTTTTATATATGTGATCTAAGTATGGAAGACCAAGTTCTTGAAAAGTCCCAAAATTGAGTTTTGGGTTAAGGGCACGCAAGGTGCTCGATGAAAGTTCCAAGTGAGAAAGGTAAGGTTTTGTAGTACAAAGATTTATGTAAAAAGAAAGATAGCTTGATAAGTATAAGCATTATGAATAAGAAAGTATTTTACTTTTGTAAAGTGACATGTACCGGGCAAAAGAGAGGCCCACAGAAAGTTAGAAAGAAGCTCTAATAGGGTGCGGTGGCTAGCTACCCCAAAACCTAGTAGGGATGCCCGCATTGGTACATTGATACCATGGTACAGTGTCAAGGCCTGAGAAAGTTGATTATTATTTTGAAGTATATGAGTATATGAAAGTGTTTCAATTTTCTAATGTGCATGTTTTGTTATGTATGATAACATGGTTATGTTATAAGCATGTTAAAGGGAAAGAGCAAAGAAGTTGTGTTTTAAAGTATGGAAATGTATCATTAGTATGTTTCAAAAGAAATTATGAGCATGTTAGATTTGTCAATGTTTTAGTGCTAGTAAATGTTTTCAAGTATGATTGAGCATGATAAGTATATGAAAGTTTCCATGTGTAAGTATTTCAAAGTGCATGTGTTTTGAAGCAAGCATTATTTGAAAAGAGCATATTTATCCCTTATCGTTGGATTTGTGAGTTAGGATTTACTTACTAAGCAATTTGCTTATTAGTTGCATTTTCCTTCTATTGCAGATAAAGGTAAAGAAAAAGCATAAGTTAAGGAGGCGAAGGGACTTGCTTTGATGTTCAGTGGTGGCGGAACCGTGGAAGAGATCTTTGGGCTAAGTCTTGTAGAACATGTGTTTTGGTGTTTTGAAGTGGTAGAATGAATGACCTTGTTTAAACTACGCATAGAGGTTAAGTTTGGTACAAACTCTAGAGTGTTTTGCTTATATTTTGATAGTTTTGTTAAATCTCGCAAAGATCCTAATTTCAAGTTAATGGATTCGTTTTGAGTTGCTAAAATGTTTATAAAACTAGTATAGAGTATAGAAATGGAGTTATGTCTTTGTATACATTGGAGGTATGTGAATTGTGGACTTTTGAAACAAGTTTTCAGGTCTGAAATGCAGGTTTTCAGGCGTGCCAGTCGACTGGTTCAGAACCAGTCGACTGCCCTATCGAACAGTAGCTTTTGTTCGATGCACCAGTTGACTGCCAAGAGGCCAGTCGACTGGTGCCGCGCCCAGAAACTTGATGTGACCGATACCAGTCGACTGGCTATATAGCAATCGACTGGTACCATTGAAAAGAAAATGGTATAGAGCAGCTGGTTAGTGCTCTAGTGTTACAACTAAGAGGTCTAGGGGTCAAATCCTTGCAAAGCAAATAAAATGAAAGTTGTTTTGTTTTTGTTGAAAAAAAAAGAGAAGGAAGAAAAAAAAATTTAGAGCAAGTTAAGGGAAGTCAAGTAGTTGTAACTTAAAGCTTAGTAACAAAAAGGTGGGTCGTCACAGAGTGGTATCAGAGCAAGAGGTTTCACCCTTCCGCCACACTGACATCAAGCATCAATCCTGCCGCCTGCCAAGTAAGAAGTTCATATGTTATAGTTTTGCATACTTTTCATTATTGACTGCTAGTATCAGTAAGTGCATGATGAAGAAGTTCATATGTTATAGTTTTGCATACTTTTCATTATTGACTGCTAGTATCAGTAAGTGCATGATGAAGAAGTTCATATGTTGTAGTTTTGTATACTTTTCATTATTGACTGCTAGTATTAGAAAGTGAAAGATGATAAGGAAGTATGTTAGTATTATTATATACTAATATGTGCATGGAGATAATGAAGTAAGTTAGTAAGGAAGTATGTTAGCATTATTATATGCTATTATGTGCATGATCAGTATATGCTATATGAGTATGATGGTAGTATGAAGATATGACATATGCTACATGAGTATGATGATAGTATGAGGACGAGTATGATTATATGACAATTGATATGACATATGATGATATGAGTATGATGATAGTATGGTAATATATCATATGCTAGTTGAGTATGAGGATATGTAATGTCATTATCCTCTTTATGATATAGAGTAGGAGAATACCAAGAGGACGTCCTTCATGTTGTGATCTTAGTATAGCAAGTCCAAGGTCTTGATTTGCCCAAAAGCAAGTTTTGGGATTATGGCACGCAAGGTGCTTGATAAAAGTTTTGAGTAAGACCAAGGTCTTACTAAGCCCTAGAACGAGTTCTAGGACTAAGAAATGAGGTAAAAATCAAGACCAAGGTCTTGTTATATCCTAAAGCAAGTTTGGGAACATTACCATTAAGTGTTAAGTTATACATTTGAGGACGTCCTAGAAAGGCCCAAAACGAGGAGCAAGCTCCTAGAGAGCAAGAGGCAACAGAGTCAGTACCCCCACCAAATCTCTTAGACGTGGTGGCTCAGTTACAGAGACAGTTAGCAGAACAACAGCAAATTATTGCCACCATGATAGCTAACCAGTAGGCCACTCCTGTTACCCCGTTGGTGGCGAATGTAGTGGCACCCAGTTGTGACCAAAGACCCATCGATTACTTCTGTAATCCCGGCAAGGGAGGGAGGGGGGGTAAGGCAAGAAGTGTACCTCATTCAGTAGAAGAAACAGAAGCCAGGGAACTTCCCAGGCACAAGCAAACCATGGGATGCTTAAGCATGGTTCAAAACATTGGAAAGAATAGTAGGGCTACTGGACTGGCATGAGGTAGAGAAGATAAAGTGTGCATCTTTCTGCCTTATGGGAGATGCTAGAATATAGTGGGAGAGAGTCAAGGCCAAGAGAAATATCAGCCAGATGACATGGGCCGACTTCGAGACTGAGTTCTTCGAAGAATACTTTCACATGCAAGTAACCAACAAGCATTATGATGAATTCACGGAGTTCAGACAAGGAGAACAATCCGTGGATGAAGCAGTGAAGATGTTAAGCAGTTAGCTCATCTGTGCCTAGAGCTAGTTAGCACAGAAAAAGAGATAGTTAAGCTAATGCTCAAGATGTTAAGGCCTGAGATAGCTTTAAAGGTGGCCAGTGGTGTAGTAGGTGCAACTGGAAGGACGATCATATTAACCATCCAGAAGATGAAGTTCTTACAACTTAGAGAGGTATGACCTCTATTGAGAGGCTGAGGCAGTACCATCTGGATTTCAACCGAGAGCTCTACAGTGACTGGTAGTCCTGAGATAAGGATTATGATGCGTTAGGATAGACTTCTTGAGCAATACAAGCCTTAGACTGCCGCAGAGAAAGCAAGTTCACACCAGAAGCAGAACCTTCATTTGAGTTATGGAGACCAAGGAGAAAGACAAAGAGGTCCTATCTACCTACAAGCTCAGGAACGTAGAGAGGGCTCTGGTCTAGCTCATAATGGAGCAAGAAGGAGAAGATGAAGAGAAAAAGGAGTCTGTACCTGAGGTTCCTGAAGGTACCAGATCTCCCAATCGGAATTGAGTTGAATTGAGTTGGCCCAGAACCAACCAATTCGAAGGCACTATCGCATGGCGCAGCAAACTGAAAGATACAAGAACAATTGAAGAGCTGCAAGGGTTTCATCCGCCTAGTCATTCACCTTGCTCTGTACTGTTTGTCAAGAAGAAAGATGGATCTATGCGAATGTGCCGATTATCGAGCTTTGAATAAGTAACATCAAGAACAATATCTTGCCAAGGATAGATGATTTATTTTCAGCTGAAGGAGCCACAGTGTTCTCCAAGATAGATCTGCGATCAGGTTACCTCAGCTCAGATGAAGAAGTGATTGAATTTTAAAATATGGCTTTTGATTTGTGTCATTCTTTGTGTAGTGATATGAGGAGTTCTAAGCAATCGCCTTATGATTGTAAACATTTATTTTAATAAATGATAATTCACTATTTGAGTATACATGTTTGTGTATTTGATTGGGATCTTAAACTCATCTACTGAATGTCCGCAATATAATTCACAGCATAAGAGAATTTGTGATGGGATCACAACTAGTGATTATCTCTACATGTGCAATTGTGAAGTATTGAAAGTATCCCTAGTCGATGAATTGATAAAAACGGACACTATCAATTCTGTTGAGACTAGCATGGGTTATTCTCTAATCAGCTGATTCTCACTGGCTGGTGACATTGGGATGTCCGGAGATAAACATGGATGCTAGTTAAGGGAACTAGTTCATTGGAGTGACTAGCTGTAAAACTTCATATGGTTATCTATACAGATATGTCAATGAAGTTCTTACTGCAGCTTAAGTGCGATGTTCCTTTGACTTGCGGTGTTCAAGTCATCTTGGTCATGGAGACTTATACTTTAACATCTTAAGCAAGCATCTCCAAGGAGGTGTGGACCCAGGATGATTGGGTATAAGCCGAAGTGCCCGAAGATGTTTGAACAGCCTACAAAGGATTCACCACTCCTTGCGAGGAGATGTATACCCAGGCCTATCGTCGGATTGTTACTCCAAGCCTCTGGCCAGAGCATATCATGTTTAGAGTGTGAGTCTCTTAAATACATGAGAGTAATTAGAAATCCAAAGGACGAGAAAGACACTACTTGGGCTAGGTGTGACGTAGTCAGTCTAGTGGGGACTGACACAAACAGACCATGTCCTGAACCAAGTGGGTATAAGATGGTGAAGGGAATGGGGCACGATTCATTAGAGCTGCTGAAGGGTTTTAGAATTCTTTCTGAGGTCAACCGTTGATCTTTCGATTAATTGGGGGTCATGATGTACTACTAGGTGCCACTCATGATCGTTCTATAATTAGTTGATTATAGACGGCCAACATAAATCGAAAGCCTATTTAGTCACACGCACTACGAGTAATCCGAGGGATTTAAAACGAGTTGAAAATTGGATTTTCCAATCAAGAGAAATAAGTCGAATCTGAGTTAATCAGAGGCGCAATGGAAACTAAAATGGCTAAGTCTTTTGAAGGCTTATTGGGCGAATTAAATGAGTTTAATTCGCGATCGGTTCGGCTTGGTTTGGCCGCCAAAGAGGGTGCCACCCCTTTGGTTTGGCCGGCCACATAAAAGGGGAGAAACCAATTTATTTGGTTTAATTAATAAAATAAATCTAGCGCGATTTGTTTTATAAATTATGGATAAATAAATTTGTGTAAAGAAATTTATATAAATAAATTTATAGAAATTTATTCTTTTATGGAAATTAAAATGATCCATGAATGGTTTATTTTAATTTTATAAAATCAATTATGAATTGATTTTTCCATAATAAGAAAGTTTATAAATTTCTTATAAAATTTATTCCATAATAAAAGGAGAGAAGTATTTGTTTTATTATAAAGTTAGTTATAATAAAACTTGGCTTAAACGGAATAATTAATAAGAGAATTTATAGGATAAATTTCTTATGAAAAATTCCGTTAAAGAGAGACTTGGCAAGGGAGAGGCTACTATATAAAGGAACCAAAGGCAAGCCTTGAATTCCTAATTGAGTAATCAAGAGATTAGTAGCTCCCTCTCTCTCTCTCTCTTATTCTCTCCCTCTCTTCCCCTTAGGGCCGGCGCCCCTCATCTCCCTAGGGCCGGCGCCACCACCCTAGGGCCGGCGCCGCCCTCCCTTCAAGGAGTTGGCGTGAGCACCATCACCAAGAAGGAGCCGAAGAAGAAGAAGAAGAAGCGGATCGCATCTCCTCCCTTCTCGGAATTTAGATTCCGTTCTTGTGGTTAGTTTTTTTTCTCTTGATTTCTAGTTGTCCTAGAATTAGTAGTTCTCGTCGGCACAAAACTCGTGCTTTGCGAAGTCATCCCGAAGAGAACTCGGCGTGGACGCGAATAGAGGCGGAGCTTCCAAGGGACGCTACGGTTGGATCTCGTCCCTTACTTCGAGTTACGCGAGGTACTTAGTAAATTAGTTTACTTTTCCGCAAAGTTTTAATTTATGATCATGTCACACATCATAAGGTTGCATGCTAGATACGTGGTTAAAATAATTTGAGAAATTATTTTATGCTAATTCTTCCGCTGCAGTAAATATTTAAAATTTTACGAACCCGTATCCTTGTCAACATGCACCCGGTCCCAACAGTGGTATCAGAGCCGGTTAGTGTTCGACATAATCATATAATTGTTTTGCGGAAAACTTTGTCATAATCTCAATTTTGGAAAAAATTTCAATTATGGAAACTTTCCAATTATAATAAATTTTAGATTTAGGAATTTCTAAGTTTGGAAATCCTCATGAAATTTCGCAAACTTTTGAAATTTTCTAGTTTCTGAAATTTTATAATAATTGTGAAAACTTCCCATCTTTGGAAACTTTCCAATTTTGGAAATTTTTCTATTTTAGAAATTTTCAATTTTGGAAATATGTAAGTTTTCTTTGTACCAGAAACTTACAATTATTCTGAAAACCTATTATGAAATCTCGCAATTTTGGGCACTTTCTTTCAAGAAAGTCTAGACAAATTTATGGACAATTAATTGACAATTAAATTTGAATTGGTTTTTAAATTGACAACAAAATTCTTTATTTTGGATTGAGCCTCGGGGAGCCGTCCAATTTAAAGTTAGTTGTTGTAATTTAATTTTCCAATTTTAAATGAGATTGTCATGTTTAATTTGGTTACGCTTCCGAAGCGGACCAAATTGGATTTACGACAAATTACTTTTCTTTGGGTATCTGAGCCTCGGGGAGCCACCCTTAGAAAATGATTTGTTGTAATTAATTAAATCCATGAATAAAATATGATTTAAGAGGTGATGCTCTTACATATTGTTGTCTCCAAAATTAATTAGGAAAATGGTTTCCTATAGAGTTTTCTTAAATGAGATTTTCATGAAAATAATATGTGGTTGAATTAAGGGATTTGTCTCTTAATTTAATAAGATTTGATTTAGAGAAATCAAAGTCTTAAACATATTATTTCCGAAATTGATTATGACAATTTAGGAAATTGTTTCCCAAAACAATTCCTTAATAAAGTATGAAATTAGAATTAGGAAATCCAGTTCCTAATTCAATAATGAGACTTGATAAATTAAGTCACATACATACTTTATTAAGGAAATCGTTAGTCATGACATAATTCTATGTCATGAATGTGCTTAGAAAAGAAAGGATGAGACCCAAAACCCCTTACAAAATATTAAGGCCAACACCTTCCATTAATATGGTTAGAATCGGAGTTTTGTTTCTCGTTTGGGTTGATGGACACATCCATGCCCGGCTTGAACCTCAACATGTTCAAACCATGGAATTAGTTTATGAATAATATAGTAGGAGTCAGAGGTCAATCCTTAGTTTTGGTTGTTGGACACATCCAAGCCTGACTAAACGGTTGAATGAGCTCCAACCATATTAAAACTATTTCTTGATTAATGGGTCAGCCTTAAGCTTGGAGCATCGATTTGTTGTGCCACAGCCAAGGTCGATGTAAAGAGAGGTGCAATTGGGTGCTATGTATAATGTTGCATACTTGTTAATGAGTTAACAACCCAATGATTTATGCAAACATTCAATTAGTTGATAGCATAAAGTGATAGTTACATATATGTGATATGTAATCGGTATAATTACCTACCTTCATAGCTAAGAACAACTTGATGGCCACAGCCATGGTGGTTCTTATCTATGGTTGGATATCAACCTATTTGGAGATGTTCCTACGATCTCCCGAATTGATAAAAAGGGTTATTCAATTTGAAAAATAAATAGGATTTTATTAATGTATGTTGATACATTCTTTATCATTCTTCTCACATAAGCTCAATTTGTATTTCTAGGTTAATCACTCGATCATGTCTTCTCTGAATTTGTGTTCCATTTTGGACACCAATAAACTGACTGGGCCAAACTTCATGGACTGGCTTCGAAACCTGAGGATAGTCCTCAAGGCAGAGAAGCTTGCTTATGTCCTTGAAGATCAACTTCCTAACCATCCTCCAGAGGGTGCAACTCCAGACCAGTTAATGGCCTATCAGAAACATGTGACCGATTCTGAACTTGCGAGTTGCATCATGCTAGCCTCTATGATACCTGAGCTGCAAAAGCAGCATGAGCATATGGATGCTTATACCATCATCTTCCATCTTCATGAGTTGTTTGAAGAGCAGGCGAGATCCGAAAGGTTCGAAGTCTCCAGACTCCTCTTCACCACTAAGATGCAGGAAGGCACTTCTGCCTCGCAGTTTGTGTTAAAGATGTTGGGGTACATTGAGCGACTGAACACACTCGGTTTTGCAATGGATCATGAACTAAGTATTGACTTAATTCTGAGTTGTTTGCCCAAAAGTTATTCACAATTTGTGATGAACTATCGGATGAACAAACTAGAGACTACCATTCCTGAGTTGCTCAACCTGCTGAAGACTGTGGAGCCTTCTGTAAAGCCGGATCAAAAGGCGGTACTGTTAGTTGGTTCCTCGAAGAAAGGTTCTAAGAGGAAGGCCAAAGAACAGAATAAAGGAAAGAAGAAAAAGGCCAAAAAGACTGAAAAGAAACCAAAAGGAACTTGCCATCATTGTGGCAAGGAGGGTCACTGGCGAAGAAACTGCAAGGTTTATCTTGAGTCCTTGAAGAATAAGGCATCCGATGCCCCATCCTCTTCAGGTATCTTCGTTATTGAATGTCACTCTATTTCCTCAAATACCTGGGTACTTGATACTGGGTGTAGCTCACATATATGTAATGACATACAGGGGCTAAGGAATAGAAGAAGACTCGTCAAGGGAGAAGCGGATTTGCGAGTTGGAAATGGAGCAAAGATTGCTGCTGTTGCCATCGGAACATATTTGCTAAAGCTCCCACTGGACGTGTCTTAGAATTGGATAATTGTTATTTTGTTCCTTCGTTAATAAAGAACATTGTATCTATTTCATGTTTGAATGAAAAGGGTTATCATTTAACTTTTAGTAACAATTGTTGTTACATAACTTTAAATGGCGTTCTTTATGGGAATGGAATTTTGTG